>JAABKK020021665.1:0-18263 GCA_011634745.2 Catotricha subobsoleta | reverse complement strand
GTATTACCATATCGGCAAAAACACGGCATAACCACGATAAATTTTACTATTTTTCATTAAAATATTTCCGCTAGGGTTCACTCATATAATTCTAAAAAAATAAAAAAAAAATTGCTTAGCATCTACTACCACCAAATTGGATCAAAAAAACAAGCCAGTACATATATTTTCACAAAAATTTAATTCTGCGTCTTTTGGGATATTGACCATTAACTCAGACGGATATCGATTTTTCCACCTACCGATACGGCCACTGTACCAAATACGGTACACTAAATTAGAGGTCGGACCGTTTCGTTTTAAAAACGAAAAATTTCGGTTCGTTTCGGTTCGTTTCGGTTCGTTTCAACTTTAAAACGAAACGATTTCAATTTGAAACGAAACGAAAACGAAATTTACATACTCTGGGGCTCTAAACTCGAATCGTTCGATAATTTATCGTATATGAGAGTGTTCGTATTATATCGCATGTACGATGTAGTGCAATCAGATTTATTTTAAATTCTTCGTGTCTTCTTTACTCACTAAAAATCAGCTAAACTAGAACGAAATCGTTCGAATTCGTAACGAATGGGTCAAACCAATCGTAATGGATGGAAGAATGGATACGTTGGGCGAACTGTACTGTACAGTTTCTGCATGTAGGCCTCTGATTGGGCCTATTATACATTTGTGTAGTGTGCAATGTAATGGTGAAAGTGTTACAACATTATCATATATTTAACATCTGATATCTCCAATATGGAGAAGGTCACAAACCTACATGCATGGCGGACCTTTCTACATATGTGCCATTTGTTAAACAGCATTCCTGAGACAGTAGCATCTGACATCGTATGCCATTTGCGTACCAATTAATGTTATCTGTTGGTCACCATTACATTACACACACGTATACAAAAACCCTAAGTGATTGTGTCTGCAGTCACAACCACTTTACCTAACAGTTTTACGTGTACTGCAGAATACATAGGACCGAGCTTATAATGGTGCCACTCCGAAGCACCCACAAAGAGATTCACCAATCGGTCAAAATTGCCTTGAAGTTCAAATTCCAGTAAATACATTGCTGGAAAAAATGCCTGGGCCATTTTTATTTTTGACCTGATCGGGATTCGATCCCTGGTCTCCATGCGCCGTAGCCTATCGTAATAACTTTTGATGAATTCGAATGATTTTTGTAAAAGGTAACGATGTGTTAGTTACCCAACAAGATACGTTTGAAATAAACTTTAGTTGTTTTTACTGTATCGCTCATACCGCATACGGAACAATACGAACATTGTCGTATTAAGCTTGTCGCGGCGATAAAATTATTAATTCTCTGCTGTAAAAATAAAAAGATGCTGTATCAAACGCCAAAATCAAAAATTATTTGAGGCTAATTAATAAAAATAATAAATAAATATTTCTGTTTTGCTTCAAACACATTTTTTGCTAGTTGAAAAATAGTTTTTATGTTATTTCTTTCAATGAAAGGTTCAATTCGAGGTTCAGTTGAACTGTATAATACACAAAAAAATCATAAAATAATGTTTTTATTTTGACGTCTTACATACAGAATCTTTTCATTGCGAATTTAGATGTCATCGCGACAAGCCTAATACAATAAATTTATTATCGAACGATTCGAGTTTAGGGCCCCTGAAACGAAACGGTTTATTTGGAAAACAAAACGAAACGAAACGATATTTATGATAAACGAAACGAAACGAAACGATATCTATGATAAACGAACCGAAACGGACTTTTCGTTTCGTTTAATAATTTTAAACGAACGAAATGCCAAAATATTGAAACGAAACGAAACAGTCCGACCTCTAGACTAAATATTAAGTTGTTTTTTTATTTTAAATTAACGCCCTAAAATTGCCCCAATTCAATTGGCATCTAGAATCTATTTTAAGTAAAATATACCATTTTAAAACAAATATTTGAATAAAGATATCTTGGGCTCTAAAGGCAGGTAAAAAAAAAGTGTACCGTATACGGTACAGTGGCCGGATCTGGGTTAAAATCCGCCCGGTCACACCTAAGTTCAAACTCAATATGTAAAAAGAGTGCAAAAAAAAAAACAAAATTGGGTCCCACGATCCAAAAACGGAATAGTTCAAAATTTAAAAAAATATTTTTTTAAAGAAAGAAGAATTCTGCGGTTTTTTGGTATATTGACCATATAAATCCATCCACATGCATTGGAAAAAAAAACAAGCTACCTATTAATTGGTACATGACTTCATTTTTGTAAGAAATAAAAAAAATGTCGATGTTCCCCGCTCTATTCTATTTAATTACTTAAAATACAAGTTGAATATTTAGAGGCTTTCATTTGCTTTTTAAATGAATATCGTGAAAATGGTTTTCTTGGTGCTTTAATATCAGCGAAAGAAATGTGTGAGGAAATTAATGTCCACTCCCTGCAGTATTGTCGGAAATATATGAATCTATAGAAAAAGAAAAAAAAATATTATGGGTAATGATGAACCCATTTTGGATGCTCGAAAAAAATTCTAAATTGAGTTCTTTTACAAGTCATTGATTAATGCATGCAAACAAGATTTGTATCGTATAAAGAACATATGGACATTTTCGGTTTTCTTTATGACATAAAAGCTTTGAAAGACATGGAGAAAAATGTATTAATTAAGTATTGGTAGGACGTTCATATTGCATTACAAACTGGAGATGGTACTTCGTCGGACATAAATGCAGTTGATTTAGATGACGGAATTATTACCTTCGGTAATACTGTTCCTGTTTCATGTCTCGATAGTAAAAAACGTTTTATAATGGCTTGTTTAAACCAAGAACTAATTACGGTCAACAATGGGACAGGAAAGATTAGTTGACTTATTTCTGATTTCAATTTAAATTTAATTGTGTGATGAGATAGATTTTTCTGAAAGTATTAAACTTATGGCCGCTGTTAAAGTTTCAAAACAAAGAATATAGTTACCATATTATATTTAATTATAATTATTTCACAATAAAAAAAAATTAAAAGGAAAAATATTGTTTCTATAATTTTAATTTTCTTAAAGGTCTCGCGAACATTCTTGCACAGGGCCTCGCAAAAACTCGCGCCGGCACTGCTGACCATCAAAGTCCGCCCAGCCACACCTGAGTTCCAGCTCAATAAGTAAAAAAAGAAAATTGGGTCCCACGATCCAGAAACGAAATTGTTTTTGAAGAAAAAAAAAAATTCTGCATCTTTTGGTATATTGACCATAAAAATCCCTCCACATGCATCCGAGAAAAAAAAAACACACAAAAAAAAAAACTTAAACCAATACTTGATTTTTTTCGAAATTTTCCAAATTTCTCAAAAATGAAGTACAATTTGCCAAACCAATAAGTACTTGAAGTACTTAAGTAATATTATCATGATATTTATTGATCCTTAACTTATCTCAAGAGCTCATTAACGAATAAAAATACAAACAAAATAAACGAAAATAAATATTTTTCTCCTCGTTTTTTTAAAATTATATTTTCTTTGATTTGTATTTAACCAAACATAATTATAAATTTCTAAATAAAAAATGTTATTTACATTTTATATTTAGAAATTTCCTTAACACAATTTAACATTATTTAGATTCTATGTGACACAATATTGTGTAGGTAAAGATTTACATAATACTTGTTTTTAATTAAATTTTAATGAATTTACTTATGATTCGGTCAGCCAGTTTTTCAATTTACCACAACCAAACTTTGAACTTTTGATATCTTTTCCATCAAATGTTTCTTCGTCAGATGAAACATACGGTGTGTTATTTTGAGACATTGATGATTGTATGCGTTCGAGCAAATCGGCAGCAACAACAGCGAATTGTTCCCACATTGGATCCGGTGAGGAACCGCTAAACAATCGGTCTTCATCTATAATTATATTTAAATTTACTTAAAAACAAATAAAAGATTATTAGTTTTTTTGCAAAGGTACCTAGATATTCTACTAAATCATCAGAAATATAATCTGCTTCATCTATACCCAAGGCACCAATTATATTGCCTGTGTCCATGAGATAATTCCACAGTGCCTATAATGTTTTCTAAATAAGAAAATGATCGAAACTTAATGCACCTAAAATACTAGAAATCACCTGACAAGCAATAGATGCAAGCAACCAATCCTGACTCATTGCTCCACGTTGTAAGACATCTCTTAACAGTAGTGGTCCTTTTAATTCACGAAATGGTGCGCGACGTTCCCAATCACTTAGCAAATTTACCAAAACACCGCATGATGTTCCAATCACATCAAAGTCATTCGATGACAAATTTTTAACCAGACTTTTTAAACCACCAGCCGAAAAGAAAGCATTTCGTGCAATTGATGAACGTGTCATATTCCCTAAGACACGAGCAACCTCTGCACGTACAATTTCTGGTCCTGATTGATATGTTATGCATAATGCAGCGCTTAAGTCAGCTATGCGTTCAATCATGCTGCCCGGATGAAATGACATCATTTTAGATGGTTCATCAGAAGATGGATTCTAAATAAGAGAAATTATTAAAATTTAGAGGAAAATACAGTGAAGTATTTTATTGGTATTTTACTTGATAAAATGATAAGTTATGAATGGCACCAAGAGTCGCCAGAAGTAGTTCCTCCATTTCGCAATTCTATGAATCGATTTTAATAGTTTGGAGTTGATTAAATGGTGTTTCATTTCTTTTGAAGTAAAATCTTACCAAATTAAATTTATATTTATTGGCTGTTAATAACAATGTGAGTAACACAGAACCAAGAGGCTGTTTAATTCCCAAACCATAACCAACTTCTGGATTAACACTCATATTAGCAATGACCCGAATCAATTTTATTACAACATCAATGACTGTATCGCCATCACCGCTAACATTTTCACTATTACCAGGATTGGTTTTAATTGAAAATCGACTAGTTGTATAAAGTTCTAAGGTGCTTAGAAGATATTCCATTGCAACATCATTATTGAAAAACTACAAAAAACTTTTGGTTTAGTAACTAGTTTCAAGGTTCTAATTTTTTTTTACTTATGTAACAAACCTGAGTTCTAGCGGAATCCGAACGTGCCATAATATTTCCTAAAATATAACCAATTCGACTCAAAATTGCCAATGGTTTTTCTGGTAACTGGGATCCTTTTTCCTTGTCATATCCATCATATGGACATGGTCCCAGTAATATTCCAAGTCTGGCTGACATATCAGATAATGCTTCACAACATTTATCTTGTTCTGATAAAACACTTAACGTTCTAATGATGTTCGATTGAACTTCAATTTCTCCAATACAAATTTCAGCAGCCCGAACCAAATGTGGTCCGGCCAAATCCAATTGTATATCATATTCTTCGGTTGTTTCACAAATCATTGGATAACTTTTATTTTTATTGTTAATTGTATTTCTATTATTTTCATGGTCATTATTTATTGCATTAAAAACTGATGGTAAATGCTTTAAATTTTGTTGCTGTTGAAGTTCCTTCAATGGGATATTTGCTAATACTCGTAGCGCTCCAGACAATTGAAATAATGCATGCAATGGTGGACCAGTTAATTTTGTTAATGCTCCCTAAAAACACGAAATTTCTTTAATTTCGAAATAATATTTTATCGATAATTGTAATATATAAATTACAGCTTCATTAATCATTTGTAAATGTAAAATCATTAAAGGAATAGCACCATGTCGAGCTAATCTTTGAGCCAATGATTTTTGCTTCACAACAGTTAGTCTCTCAGAAGGCTTTACAAATGTTTTTACATCTTTATTTGTAGCCACACCAGTTGTTGCTGAAACAACAGCATTTGCTAGAAATCTAACAGCACCATAACCATAAATACATGCTTCTGGATCGTCGATTGGACTAGCCCTACCAAGACCATCAATTAATAGCTCTAAAATAACAAGATTTTATATATTTCGAATTGTTTAGGTATATAGGATTCATAAACACCAACCTGGAACATCGCTATTCACAAATAGGCTATCATTTCTTTCATTTCTTGCTACTTTAAATACCAATTTGCATGCTCCTGTCAAATTACTGCCAGTTACACAAAGCTTTTAAAAAAAAAATTAATGTTTATTTTTGATATTACAAATTTACTATATTCATATATACCACAAGTACAACCCTTGCCACCGATATCAATATTTTTGGTGATGTACATTCAACTAGACCATACAATGAACCTAAAACTGAACATCTCCAATCACCGCGAGCTCCTTTTACACGTGTATACAATTCCGTTAAAATCTATATGCATATATAATAAATTATCATAAATTTATGACACTGACACCAAACTAACAAACTCTTAAATTCTTAGATGTAAGTATATCTATTTTTATGTTACTTTTGTAAACACCAAAAACACAATACATATTTTCATTCATTAGTATGTAAAGTCGACGGTATAAACTTTTGAATAAAAGCAACATTTAAAATATAACCTAATCAAAAACTAAAATCTAAACTCATACCCCATTTATATGTAAAACAGTCTCATCGCTGCATTCCTTAATACCAGCATGAGATTTTAACATATCCAATAAAGTTTCTGTTGTTGATTGTGCCAAAAGATCATTACCACGATGAAGTAAACGATTTTTAGATAGTTGTATTGCATTGCCGGGCTTAAAAATGTAATAATTTTTATTCTTCTTAGAATCAGATTTCCAATTAAATTCTAATTAGAGAATTGTGATAATAATTCGTGATAATAATTCGTACCTTCTTGTTGTTTGTTCGATTTTCATTAAATAAAATGCCATCAATCATTGGTAAGCTACCATCATCAATAGATTTTTCTGGTTGTTGTTTCTTTTTTAATTGTGGTTGACCTTTAGCTTGATTTTCATCCGGTTTTATAACTGTGGTTCTTAATTGCTGAATTTCATTTGATGAATCTTTTGTAGGTTTAAAATCTTTGCGTGGAGGCATTCCCTCAGATACTTTGGTAATTGAACAATATATAATATCATTTTTAGAATTGATAAAATTATATTTTGATATTCAAATAAAATAGATTAAAATTATTTTTCTATTTCAACTTTTATAGATATTTTGTATTTATGCAAATTTTGCATTTTTTTTTTGAAACAGAAGATTGTTCGACGTTCTTTTTGTTGAAATTATTTTTCAGGTTTCTTTATTTCAAAATCATTTAATACTTGCTCTAAAAACAGGAAAAGTTCCTTTATGCGTTTATGAACTCATTGGATATCTAGTAATATATGTATTAAGGTATTCAGACGAAAAGCTAACGTTAAGTTTAAAACTATAATTGTAGGTACAATGGCAATTTTATGGCACCAAGGCAACCATTTACTTTAAAATTAACATTAATATAATTACTTTATTAAACTTGAAGGGAACAATACAAATATTTGCATACGATGTCATCATAACATGTTCTTGCTCAAGCATAACTTGTTGAACATATGGAACATGATCTAATATTGTGGTATTCCATTGGCATTAATTTTACGGTCTCACGTATTTTTGACATTGATAATGAAGGACCGTTTTTTCTTCCCTTTTTTTTTACTCTCACACATTTTTGAAATCAAAATGGGGCCACGAGATCTTTTTCGGTGAGGCTGGTATCTTGCCAGGCTGCCACTGTAAATCGCCGCCATTGAAGAAGTGGGTAAATTTACCGTGTGCGTAAACAAATTCATAATTTTCGAGGTTGCTCTAATTCAATGCTAAATTTGATTTGTTTACTTTTATGACATTTTGTATCAAAATATGTGTAAATTTAATTTTGTCTAAATACCTAAATCGAAATTATGCAAATTTAATTTAGCCTCAATTTAGCAAACAAATTATGAATTGAGAAACGGCCATTGAACAAATGTGATTTTAAATTTTTATTTTAGTTTTCTTTTGTTTTATTTTTTCTTCATATCAATTTTGCCGTTGTTGTTAAATTATAAATGTGGCAAAGTAATGGTGTGTATGTAACCTTGACACATATTTCATTCTCTAATTTAATATTCATTATAAGAATTATTTTATATATAATTTAATGGATGAATATTAATATCACACGTGTACCGATCTATGATGATAATGTTTATTCTGAAATCATTATTTTACAATAGGAAATGAATGTACCGTAAACTATTTTGATGTTTATTAATCATTCTACTATGTTTTCATTTTTATTTATATTTTATTGTCGGCCACATAAATTTATTAATCTATATTTACATAGAATTTCATATGTAAATACTAATGAAAATATTTGAGGCGGATACAGAACTAAATTTGAATAAGGTTTCAAGTCGGGAACATGGTGGGTGAAATCATTTTAATTATTCATATATAATATTAAACGTATATTACCGTACTTAGGACAGACTATTCACGCATTTTAAATAACTTTTGTGTTTTGTATTATTTTGATGTGTTAGACGTTTGATTGGCATTATCATGTTTATTGGTATTACTCATATTATAATTAATAATTATAATATGTTTATGTATTATAATGACGCAGTTAAATAGATGAATGAAAAATTATTATGTGGTTGGACTTTGTGAGTTGTCATTATTGGATTAGATCTCTTGCGTTCACCTTCTATTATTTTTAATTTTAATTTTATTTCATGGTGAATAGAATATAGCGTCGTAGCGTCTCATGCACTGAATAAAGCCCAATAGTATTTATTGTTTTCAAAATTGTCCACCCTAACCACCATTTTTATCGTTAAATTTGTATATATATTTTTTTTTATTTTATGCTTTCAAGAGTTTTATGAGACATAAGCTCATCCTAGAAAACTACTGATGTTACACGGTAGGTACCTGATGATATAAAATAATTTTTTATCATTTAATTTTTAATGCAAAGTTCTAATTAGGGGCTGTCCATAAAGGACGTCACGCCTTAGGGGGGTGTCTGGTAAAATGTGACCATTTGTGACAGGGGGAGGGGGGTCTCTTGAAAATGTGTCGTCCGAAATTCATTATCCGTGCATTTTGGGTTTTGCCTAGTTAACTCTTTTAAGTTTTGAAACGTGCCCAATGCGGAGAACGGAATAATAAAAAGAACATACAATTATGTTTTTAATATGAACATTTATTTTTAAATGTCCATAGGAATTAAAATATTTTTGGAGACTAAAGATGACTATGATAAGTGTATTAAATCACTAACTGATAGAAATGTAGAATTTTATACTTATAAAATAAAAGACGATAAATTATTTAAAGTTGTGCTTTCGGGTTTATATAGAATCGAAAACGAAGAATTAAAATCACAGTTGGCGACGATCAACGTAAATCTATCAAAAATATTTGAAATGACTTCAAAAAATAGAGATACTAGTAATGTGTTATATTTATTACATTTCAATAAGAATGATATAACATTAAATGATTTACGTAAAATAAAAGTGATTAATCATACTATTGTTAAATGGATGCCGTATTCGCGAAAATACAGAGGTCCAACTCAGTGCTTCAAATGTTCCATGTTTGGTCATGGTTCGGAAAATTGTCATAGGCAAGCAATTTGCCTACTTTGTGCAAGCGCAACTCATCATTCAGATAATTGTCAAATGCAACATAGAAATCCAAATGCATCAGTTATTTTTAAATGTTTTAATTGTTCTAACAAAAAAAAGCCAAGTAATCATAAGGCAAATGATCCGAAATGTTCATTTAGAATTAGTTATATGGAAATTCGTAACAACATTAATGAACGAAAGATTAAAAATAATAAAAAAAATCATAACAATGTCCCAGAATTCAAAATTCAACAGGAAGATTTTCCAAAATTGATATCGAAAAGCGCTAATATATCACAGCTACCAATGAATCAAACCTTTGCTCAGCAAGTAAAACGTCCAAATATTAATAACATCACTACTGAAAATAATTCGGAAGAACTATTCACAATGCCATAACTTTTATCAATTTTCAAAAATGCTGCTATTCAAATTAAACAATAAACAATGCAAATCAAAAATGAATCAGATACAAGTTATTGTTTCCCTACTTGAATTTGCTGTATAATTAGAAATATGTAAAGAATGAACATTTTTTATATTAATCAATTTTATATTTTTTTTCTGTTATTAAGGTTTTTAATAAATATCACTTTTCCTAAATCAATTCATAGTTAGAGATCTAGAATGTTAAATACTATTATATTTATTCTGTTGTAAAATCTTAGGATTAAATCTCGGAAATTAAATTCGTTTAGGTTATTTTATATTGTAACAAATTTATTAATTGATAATGAAATATAAATATAAAAAAAAAAAAAAAAAAATCCCTATTTTAAAATTTAACTTTTTTAAAAAAAATGTTTGCTCAAATTTTTCTAAATTTAAATGTAGTTTTCGTTTTATGTTTTTTTTTGTGATATTCAAACGTTTATATAGCAATTATTTTTATATTATCAAAAATACATATTTAATTTTTGGAATTTTTAGTTTGTGACGTGACATCGGGGAGGGAGGGAGGTGTACGCACTGATGTGACCATTTGTGGCAAGGGGGGAGGGGGATGACTAAAATCAACCAAAAAAGCGTGACGTCCTTTATGGACAGCCCCTTAGGATATTAGATTTTTAATATGGAATTATTGTGCAATTTTCTTGGATATCTATTAAGTCTCTTTCACTTTCAAAATCGGACCAAGAAATGCTTATGAAATGGAGAAAGCTAAAAGCAAACAACGCTTAAAAGCTTAAATATAACTGTTAATCATTGTGTTTTTAACTTATTGATCTATGTGTCCTGTCTCTAACTTTCAAAATCGGACCAAGAAATGCTTATTGAGGAACAAAGTTCCAAATGTTGAAAGATAAAATCAAAACAACACTTAAAAACTTAAATATAATTGTTAATCATTGTTTTATTTAAACCTATTGATCTATGTGTCCTGTCGCTAACAAACACAAAGTCTCTAACGTGCAAGGTCTTAAATGAATAGCTCTTTTAATATAAGTAGCTTTATTAAGCCCTAAACTATCATTTAAAAAAAAATGCGTTTTTTGATATTTTTGACAAATCCGTCGATATAATAGAATATAACACCCCAACTAATTATCGTTTTTTGTGTCCCCCTATTAGTATTTTAAATTCAATAAAACAATTAAATGAATTTATTTAACTTACGAAAGTAAGCGTTAGCGACAGGAATGAATTTTCCCACTTTTTTTAAAAACAAAAGTTTGGAGCCAAAATTCTGTTCGATACGTCGTTAAAAAAACATTCATGTCGCTAACGATGACTTTACTCATATAGATTATAGCTTATTTGAAGTGATTGGTGTATAATCATCACTTTCTACGCAACAAAAAAATTAAACAGTGTTTCTAGATAATTTGTGTGTACCTATATTGATATCTAAATGAAATCAAATATCGCGATTTTCCTTTTCACATTAATCAATAATAACCGCATACCCCCCGCGTATTAGAAAATGGTTTATTCTGTCCATATATATTTCTACTAAACTAATTATTGAGGCTAACCAAATAAAACAAAAATTTTAATAATGAAAAAACAATTGTATGCTTGGTTAACCATAACGAAATTTGAAATGCATCAAATATAAATTATGTGCCCATCCATATATATAATATTTGAGTTGACTGATAAACATTTTGAAAATCCATACTCACAATTATCCAATGACGCAGTAACTTTTGGTGCGACAAGTAATGATGGTAATTTCGGTGTACTTTTACCCGCAGTATTGCTATTATTATTACTGGAATCATTTTCAGTATCATATAATGCACCCAATGAACCACTACGTAAAACAACTGCTGAATGTGTTATGGTATTTATATTACCACAATCGAAAGAATTTGCTTTTGGTAAATGTGATAATGGTTCCAATGATGGCAATACTCTACTTTCAAATTGCAGATAACGCAAACTATTGGAATATTTATCTAAGATTATTAAAAAAAATCTATTTTTGTAAATTATTTCGAAATTATTTGCCTGAATGCACTTGGCGGACGTCCAGCTAACGATACTTTGCCATATAGTTGTCGTTTTGGTTCACGCGGTGTAATTGGTCTTCGAGTTGATACTAAACGTGCACCTGTAATTAAATTGGTAATTAGTCTTAAATTAGTAACAATTGCGTAATTTTTATTTTTTAGTACTATAGTTTTCACAATTTTTTTTTTTTTTATAAAGAAATTTATGGCATTTATGATTTAACCACAACTATAGTTGTATACATTTTTTGTTTGTGATACTGTGAAACTTATGTGATACTCAATATAATACACAACTAGTTGCGTATCTATCTTTTTATATAAAAACCCACAGTTCACATTAAACCACAAATTTTACTTCACACGCTACATTAATTGTTAATTACAGTTAAACCTAGTTTTTTTCTTTCATATTTATTTTCCAATTAAAAAAAATGATTCATTCACAGAATAAACAATTTCAAAGAATAACCAATCAATATCATGCGATTATGTATACATATTTCTATTCGTCAATATTAAATAGAAATTTCGGAATTTATTTTTAGTCTACATTCTACTTAAATATGAAAAAATTTCTTTCCGTATATACCAACACCATTTACTGACCTTCATATTTCTCGTACCATTCATTCATTGCATTCATATAAACATTTAAATTTAAAAGAAATTGCTTCTATGAAAGGGTTTATGCTATCTTTTTCATATTGCCATACATTTTATTATAATCGATTTTATTTACTTTCAACATTGGCGAATGCTATGATATTTTTTTCAAATTCCTTGCAAAATATTTAACAGATGTTACAAATTTCACATTTATTTTTCTAGAAATGTTTTTCAATACCATATTGAAACCATAAATATTCATGTCAATTTTGATTGAATTTTAATTTTACGTATTAAAATCATTATTTCAATTATATTCAATCGCGATGTAAAGGTGGATTTTATAGCAGGGAGGCGAATCTTTTTCATTTCTGGTTCGGTTCTTAATGTGGAAAATAAAAATTCGATTCCTTGGGTTTGGCTCAAAAAGGAAAAAAAGTGTGGTTTTTAGTATAAATTTCTCAAAATTATCTTTTTTTTATGAGAGTTAGGTTTTTGTTACGTTCAATTCTGGAAAAAATCAAGTATTGGTTTGGCATATTTTAATTCATTTTTGAGAAATTTGGAAAATTTAGATTTTTTTTTTTTTTTTCTTTCTCCGATGGATTTTGATGGTCAATATACCAAAAGATACAGAATTTTTTGAACTGTTTCGATTTGCATCCTGGGACCCAATTTTATTTTTTATTTTTTTACATATTGAGTTGGAACTCGGGTGTGGCCGGACGGATTTTGATGGTCAATATACAAAAAGACGCAGAATTAAATTTCTGTGAACATATATGTACTGGCCTTTTTTTTAAACCTGGGAACATCGGGATTACATCAGTGTTATTTAACATTATACCTAATCATTACAATCGCGGATAATTTTATCGAAATTTATAATATGTAATTTTTAAAACCACATTAAAATTGTAAATAAATAAAATGTATTGATATTGAATTGGAAATGTTTTTAGAAATAATTTTAAATAATAATAAAAAGAAATTTATGTAATTTTCAAAATACATAAAATGAAATGTGACAATATTTATGACATTAATTTTTAATATTTAGTTTGTGATAGTTATTTAAAAATAATAATAAATGAATTATGAAACGACATACACGATATTAAATAATATAAATTTTGTAACGTTAAAAAATAAAACACGCACACATTTAATTCAAAGTGAACCATTTATTTTTCTTGTAAATGTAAAATCCACAGAGCATCCTCCCATCAGCATATGGAAATTAGTAATAAGTTTCAAATATTATATCAGTTTTACACTACTTAAAAATGGGTTTAATTTTGATTTTTCCATAATTATGATATTTAAGAAAACATCTAAATTTATAGTTTTGTTTTATAAATCATAAAGTAATCATAATAACATTCTGCCCTTTAACTTTTTTTAGATTTGAATTAAGTGCAAGACTTATCCCTCAAAAACTTATACGCCAAATGTGAAATAACTTTTAAGCAAAGAATAAAATAGCAAATTTGTATATAACCGAAATCCACTTCTTTTCGCAGGTTAACATATAGGCCACATTTTTAATATTCTCTCAGATGCCGCTAAAAAAAATTTTGTGTGTTATATCTTAATAGAGGTTATTAATAATGGATTCTTATCACCCGAAAAAAAATGGAGATCAGTCTCTTGTAAATTTTCAGTGCAACACTCTCCATTTAGATGTTATTTCATATTTAAGGGATAAATCATGACTTTGCTATGCTATTCTTTTCGATTATGATTCGGGGATATGCAGAATATTTGCAATTTTTTATGCTGATTCAGAAACCGTTTTGCATTTAAAGAAATTATTCCATCTTCCGCCTTCTCAAGGAAAATCTCAAAGCGAAAATCTAGTTTTTGTATATAACTTTTTATGCGTAACTCCTAGAGCGTTATGATGTCAAGAAGACATTTTCGCCTTTATTAGTTAGGGGGGAGGGCTCATCTATACAACTTTTTTCCATATATCTGGTCCATTTTTTTGACTTATTCACGAATTTGTAACTCATTTCTTTAAAAATTAAAAATAATTATAAATCGAAGGTATGACTAATTGACCTTTATGTGAAAATAAGTCAGTTAATTCTTGACCGGTAAGAAAAATCTACTTTTGGAAAACTTATTGAGTACTTAAGTATCAAGTACTCAATTAATTTTCTAGTTAATAAATAATGCTTAATGCTATCCTTAAAAAAGTAAAGAATAAAACAATTGATTGCCATTTAGCTTTTATAATGCAAAATCCATAACCTCGTTCTCACATTAATTACGATAATATATATATACCACTAAACTATACTATATATTTATATTATATAGAGTAATAGATATTAGATAAAAAATAGATAAAACTATAAACGTACAAAAATAAGTTTATCTTTATTACGATTTATATTAAAAACGGTCTAATGTCGCGTTAATACATCTGCATTAAACCCAATAGGCATTTTTAGACAGTTGTGTAAATAAATACACATAGACTATATAAAGTCTGTATATCGGACACTCTTGTGTCCATGTGTGTCTAACTGTCTATAGACTGTCTATCGCTTTAGACATACTATAGTTTATGGTAGATTGTCCTAAAGCAGTAGACAGTCTATATAAGAAACACAAGAGTGTCCGATAGACAGACTTTATATAGTCCATAACAAAGCTATATCCTGTATTTAGAAAATTATTTAAAAGTGTATCTATAGACAGTCTAAAACTCAAAAATGTCTATTGCCTATAGGGAAATAGTTTATAAACCGTCTAGATCGAGTCTTGCTAATTAATAAAACATAACCATTAGGCGGTTTATAGACAATCTAAAATAATTTAAAAAAAAATGTTTTCATTTCTATATTACAGTTTATTTTTTAATCTATATTTAGTAGTCTATAATCGTTTTATTTTTGGTCTACGTTTCTATATGGTTGGGTTTCGAAGCTGGGCCCATGAGATTGTAATCTTACCTTACCATATTGTGTTATACCATAGTACAAGTACACATAGTATAAAACCTCTTTGAATTTTGTATGTAAAAATGTGTCCCATTTTTTTAAAGCTCTCTCCAGGGTTCGGAAAAAATTAGATTTTTTTTGATAAAAATCAAATTAATCGATTTTTTTGATTTAAATCATGATTTATTTGATTTTTTTTAGATATTTATTTTTTCTTGCTCTAGGAATGTAATATTTTTTCACATGTTTTACATTTATTTGGCTTTGGAACCTTTCTGTTCGACACTTTTTATTTCTTCGTAACGCAACCAAAATGGGTCTCTTTTTCTACCCGACATTTTAAACAGAGAAAATTTACTTCACAAATAATTTTAATTCTACAAAAATCAACAATCGTAAGAAACTTATGGTACATTCACATGGCGCAAAATCGGGACTCAAATAAACAAAATCGGGACTCAAATTATGGGCTCAAATTATGGACTCAAATTATGGACTCATATTGTGAACTCCCATCAAATTGTATGTATGTGATATTACGTGTCAAAAATAAACCAAAAAATGCGTTGAGTCCGTAATTTGAGTCCCGATTTTGTGCATTTGAGTTTTTGTGCGATGTGAATGCAGCATTAAGCACATCGGTCTGTACAGAAAAAAAAACGGAAGTACGGGAATGTAAATTTGTGTTGTCAGATGAATGATTTTAGTACTTCAAGTACTAATCAAAACTAAGAAATAAATAAAAAAATTGAAAACTTTATTGTTGTTTGATTAAATCAAAATGAAAAAAATCACTTGATTTAAATCGTGATTTAAATCATGATTAAAATCAGCTTGATTTTAATCATGATTTAAATCACGATTTAAATCATCCGAACCTTGGCTCTCTCTCTCATTTCTATTCATTCTCGAAGTAGTTATATGTCAAATTTATTTATTGATATTTTATCTGTCTTTTTTTTATTTAATACATAACCTTAAAATTGTAATATTGTTTATTATTATGCACAGAACAACTATAATTGAAATAATTTTTTTCAATAAATAAATAAATATTATGCGTATTGATATTCAACATAATAGAAAATAGAAAAAAGATAGTTTATACATTAAATATACAATATAACGGAAAAGAAGTTATAATTATATGTTTAAATTTGACATTTAACTACCTAGAGATTTAGAGAGTGACATTGACAGCAACGGTCTTTGGTTGATATTTCAGGGTTGACTTATTACTCACGTCATATTTATTTTTTAGGCTAGGTATATCGTTTATGATTAAATAGCCATTTTCCCAAATAGATCGATTTCAAAAATTTGGTTCTCGTATTTTTCGAATGACATATGGCGACGCTGCATGTCTTGTTTTGGAAAACAAAGCATACAGCGCCCCCAAAAATATATTAAACCCAAACACGGTCAATAGACGTACTCACAAACAATGCGCAGAAGTGTGCAGTCTGCAAACTAAAACTGTACTAAAAAATCAATCTATTGAACTTCATTGTATTTACACATAGATGGTGCTTTAGGGTTGGTACAATAATTTCCTGTGAAATTATGTCTGAAAAAATTATTATAAAAGATAAGAATTTTATTATGATAAATGCAGTAGATTTATTTAAAATGCAATTTAATATAAAGTTTGAAGTATTATTTAAATGTTTTAATTAAAATGTAGTGAGCTTTTATGTAAAATGTTGCGAAAGTTTTGTGCTTAAAATTGTTCTGTTTTGTTGTTTACATTATTTCGTGATTTTCATTATAATTATATTATAATAAAATACATTCGAAATGATCCAAATCTTTAATATTTGTATACAACAAATTTCGCATATTACTAAAAATATTTTTTAAAGTCGTTTAAAAAAAGTGATATTTCATCAATATTTTCTTTGGTTAGGTTGAGTTTTTTTGTGCGAATACGCAATAAGTTAATTGTTTTCTTTATAATTTGTTCAGTTGCAGTCGATTATCTAATGTATTTTGTGTTATATTGTAGGTACATATATTCATTTATTTCAGAATTTTAATTATTTTATATTATAAATTCGTTAAGGAAATTAAATAGGTCTTTTAGAGTATCAGATACATTTAAAAATAATCAAAAATATGAAATAAAAGAAAATAATAATGCAAAACCTTTAGAAATATTGTTAGTAGCTGCAGTAGATAATAAAATCAGCCTCAATTGAACAAAATATTAAGAAAACATTTAACTTATTGCGTATTCGCGCAAAAAAACTCAATCTAACCAAAGAAAATATTGATGAAATATCACTATTTTTAAACGACTTTAAAAAATATTTTTAGTAATATACGAATTTTGTTTTATACAAATATTAAAGAAGATAGTACAAACTTTATTTTAAAATAATATTTGGATCATTTCGATTTCATTTTATCATAAAATAATTATGATGAAAATCACGAAATATTGTAAACAACAAAAAAGCACAATTTAAAACACATAAATTTATCATAATAAAATTCTTATTTCAAATTTCTACTTTCAAATACTGTATTAACTCGAAAATATTGTCCACCCTACTACTAGCGTCGCGTAGTAGAAAAATAATGCGAATTCTGGGAAAATGGCTAACGATTATAGCCAACCATACATAAGACCGTTGGTCTCTTTATATATATCACTAGCACATGACGTCATTATTCATTTTAATTCATTTTTATAACCTCAAATCTCACTTTGGTACCCATATTTTG
>JAABKK020021654.1:0-18264 GCA_011634745.2 Catotricha subobsoleta | reverse complement strand
AACAGCAAAAGTGTTTTAAACAGCTGTTGTGAAACAATTGGAAAACAGTTTTTCAACAGTATTTTGTTTATTGGGTAGTTAATTACACTTTTTGTTTAGTAAATTTTAAGAGAACTTTCGAGTCTTGAAATGAAAATTCTGTTCTGTTTATAAGTTTGGTTGAAGAAATTGACACGGTTATCATTAAACAAAAAAATGTTGCCTATTGTCTGGTTTATCTTTAAGTGAAAAAAGAAAAAGAAACAATCAGTCTAGAGACTGTTGAAAAGGAATTTTTAGAAAAAATAAAAAATAATTTATGAATTAAGATTTAAAAATAAGTAAAATAAAAGCGCATATAAATTGCCTATTCATTCGCCGTAATTCAGCCCCACCTCATTGTCGAACAAAGTTCTGTTTGATTATAAACAAAAGTTTTTAATTTAAATACTAAAAACCTGGTAAACCTTAATCCAAATTCTCATTTTGTATCGGTAACCAAATTTATAACTTTCGTGATATAAATAACAAATTATTGCATTTAATATATGAATATTCAAATGTGCAAATAAAATAACCGCATGATTTTTCCTCAATACATAAATATCCAACACAAAGCGCGAACGTGCATTGAAACCGATAATTAAATATTCATCGTGCTCTTCCGCACACAAAGAACGGTAAGCATCAACAAGTGTTACCCAGCAATTTCATGTTAACTGAACTTTTGATAAACTTCAACCAGATTTTTATACCTCGGGTATCGGTGAAACTCATCTTAGTAGAGGGTTTCATGAAACCCGTGCTTTGAAACTGGAGGTTTAGTTGAAGTTTAACTGAGTTCAATGTCTATCAAAAGCTCGAGTTACACAAGATTTCTGGGTATAACACTATAGTTGATGCTTACCGCCCAAAGTATGGTCAACATGGTGGTCACACGTCACACCACATAACACCAAATATATATCCGATATTACCATATTAATAGTAAACACATAAAGTTTGCGAAAACCATTGGCATATTGCTTCGGCGGTCAATATGTGCATTGTGCATTATTTTTTTTTTTTTATTTTCAAATTTCACTTGTGAAATTGTTCAAAACTAATTTCATATTCAATAATATCTATTATATTAAATACAAAAAAACAAAAAAATAAGAAGAAGAGTAAACTCTATAACTATTCTAGGAAACTTTCTAAGTTTTTTTTTAAATATATATATAAATATATGTTTAAAAACTAATTTCTAAACACAACAACAGGCTGCAAAGATGATAGACAATACTTAATTGCTATAATAGAAAATTACACAAAATAATATGAAGAAAGACATCAGATTTTATTATTTTCATAAATTTAAAAAAAAAAACATTTATTAAATATAATAAGAACCGCTAATGAAGAATTGCTATAAAATTAAATAGAATTAAAATTTAAAAAAAAAAAAATAAAATAAAATCAAAGTAAGTAAATCTTTGTTTAAATTATTTACACGACACAATTTTGAAATTAATTTAAAGAATAAATTAAACAAAAAGATAAAAAAAATTGCTTTTAATCAAAATTTTAATGAAAGAACAAAAAAAAAAATGTAATTAGAATTAGAATTAAATAAAAAAAAAAAAACATATTTTCTTTACGACATTTAATCTAATTTAATAATAATTAAATTTAAATAAATTTTGTGAATAAATTGTATATTTTTCACTAATTACGTTATGTTGGTTTTTGCCGTGAACTTGCTTTTAATTATTTTTGGGTAGGTATTTTTTTTAGTTTTATTATTTGGTTTATTAACGATGACGATTGAATAATTTTTTGTTTATATATTTTTTTTTTGTTTTTTTTTTTTGGAATTAGCCGCCTACATGAAGTTTGCTGAAAATGGGACGAAAAGCAACAATTGTTTGTTTTAATATATAATATAATATTATTATTATTATTATTATTTTTTTTTTGTTTGTTATTAAAAAATTTCTAAATTGATAATTTTTTTTTTTTTTGTAATTCTTATATTCTAATTTGAAATTATGGTAAAAATAATTTATTAATATTTGGCCAATAAAATAATATCAAAATAATTATATTTATATTTTCATTTGATATTTTGTCACAAAAACTAGCGTGACTGATTAGGATTAATGGTGATGATACAAATATGGATTGCATTTTAATCGTTCTTTTATTTTAAATTGATTCAATAAAATATCAAAGATTGGTAGAGAATGCGAGAAGACTGAAACTATTGATGCAACGAATAGTTTAAAAATTGCTTAATGGATAGCTAACGGACAATATCAGGCATTGTTTCATCTGAAAGGTGGGTAAAATAAGAGCAATTCTTGAGAATATCGCATTGTGATTCGACATTTTATTTAGCCGCTGTGTTTTTAATATTCGGCACCGAATAGTTGGCCGAATAATCAACCAAATAGTGACACATTTTAATTCACAGCTGACAAACGAAATGTCGGATTACATGGCGATATTTATAAGAAAATGTTCTTATTTTATTCACCTTCCAGATGAAACTTTGTCTGATATTATCCGTTAGCTAGCCGTTAAGTTATAAGCAAATGTTCCAACTATTCGTTGCATCTCTAACTGAAACTATGGATCGTTTGAATATGCAGGATATTTTCGTTAAAATTGTAATGCATTAGTTTTCCTTAAATATATTCCAATAGATAGATGGGAAAGTTGTAGAGAACCATAAATCTGATAAAAGAGCCTCTGCATTCAAATTACGGTATATAACAATTCCAAAACATTATTCAATAAGCTTCATGGTCATGGCAAACACTACCATTTCCCTAAAGACTTGTACTACTACTGCTTTACTGCTTTACGGCTGTAAGTGTATGCATGCTATTATTTCTTCTATTACATATAGGACACACGCTAGGATTATCCTACCTAGGATTAACGCATTAAGTGCGCGTATAAAAGAACATTATTTTTGGACAGCCAACTTTCCTTCATACAATGCTACACCCCAAAAAAGTTTCAGTGAAAAATATATTTTTACACTAAAACTCCTAGCGTGTGTCCTATATGTTAGTATGTGAAAGAAGAGTAAGAAGAAATTACGATCGTTATAAAGAAATAATAAAAACCGGCGGTAAAACTCAAAATATGCTCACTACGATTTTCATTTTCGTCTTGCGTTGCACATCATTTTTTTTAATATCTCTTCTCTATTCGTGTCTATTGTATCTACTTGTTCCGCACTAATCATTAAAGCCATTAACATTTGTGGTATCAATTATCCATCAGGAAATAGAAAAAAGGCAAATAGACCTGCGTGTGAGCATACTTTGCATTATCCCTACTGTAAAACCATACTAGCGAAAATACTATCAATCTATATCTATCTGTCTCTCTACCAATAAATTCCCAGTTTGTTTCTATATTTAAACTGGAAACGATAATTAAATTATGTATCTAACTAACCCATACTGAACTTGATTACGTGTTCTGGTTTTAGTATGGAATTTATCTGAAACTATATGTTAAGTAGTCAATAGAGACAAACAAGGTCGTACTTTTCTGGACTAATTCACAAAAGCAAGGAACTTGGCCTACATGTAGGTTTCCTTGAGGATGATTTTTTCCAAGAATTTCTGGAGGATACATGTTGACATGTTAAATTTTAGTTAAAAATTAATAACTCAGTTCAGCTATGGCCCTTAAATCGGAACCAATTTTCAGGACGAATTATTCTACAAAAAGTTTCCAGCAACCAACTCCCTACTAATAGGCCTTTTTAAAGGCCTTAAAAAGCCTAAATCTTCGGGAAATTGATTTTTTGGTCGGAAGTTTCAGGCATTTGGCGAATTTTCCGGTTTTCCAAAAAACCGCCATCGGCATCCAATTTTAATTCGGATAGGATTCTACCATACCAAAATAAAAAATTATGTTAAACCACCAATAAAAACCAAAAACACGTCTTTTCGGTGGTCAAATCATCGTGAAAATCCTCAAGAAAGAGGCATAATTTCCACGAAAAATTTAAAGTTTTTTTTTTTTGCATCATATATTTAAAATTAATTAAAGCCACACCACATAAGCATCCCATATTATTATGATTAGAATATAAGCGATTCTTCCAACTAAATCTCAGTATTTGAATGGTTTAATTCAAACAAATTTTAACCTTGAAGATTCGATCATTTTTTTTTTGAAAATCATTGATTAAACGTGAAAATGATAAGCGCATATATTAATGTATACCGGCAATGGCCGTGTTGTGAATATCAAAAATACATACATATTGCACTTCTCGATCAATTCAATTCTAACTCATCGTCTATCATTTATTCGGCTCAAATATGGAAGTAAAAGAACGATTAAAATGTTAAAATGATTTCCACTTTAACTATATACACCCTGATCAGAAATTAGATGCAAATCGAAGTTAGCCAAAGTAGATTTCGTCAATGCAAATTGTTGTTGGTACAACAACAACATACATGAGATTTATTTCGGCTGATTTACACTTAATTTATGGTTGAAGGTGTAAGTTATCAATGTTTGCGAAAAAAAACTTTATAACTCTATTTCAAGAACAACACGTTTTACTTAAATATGTTTTTGTTAAAATAATTTTTGTCTTTTTTTTTTTTTGATTTTTACTTACATACGAGTATCGCCAATATAACCAATCCAATAACACCCATAATAATCATCATCTGTGGATTAATTGAATATTGTTATTAATTTCAATTATTTACGAATTAGATAAATTGTTTATTTTCTTTTATACATCAAATTTTCATTTTATTGTTTGTTTTTTTGTTTTCTCAGAAAGCCATTTATTAATAAAGTAGAGTAATTTCGGACTTGTCTATTCCGGTCACTAAACTCTTCATATAAATATGGTTTTTTCTTTTATATTTGTTTAAAATAGAAGTGCAAAATTTGTTTTGAATGTTGTTTGTAAGTAAAGTAAGCGTTTATGTATCTTTACTTAGCAACTCTCTAGGCGGTAAGCTTCAACTCGAGTAACCCATGAATCGCGGGTAACCCAAGCTTTTGATAAACTTCAACTCGGTTAAACTTGATGAAACCTCGGGTTTCAAAGCATCTAAATAGTAGGGTTTCATGAAACCCGAAGTTTCGTCAATTTTAACTGAAATTTATCAAGAGCTCGGGTTACCCGTGATTCGTGGGTTACACTAGTTGAAGCTTACCGCCCTCTAAATAACAATCATTTATAACATACGAAAAATTGTGTTGAAAATTTGTTTCAAAATTTATTTTATTTATTATAATTCATGTTTTGAACAATCACCTAAACAAAAATTTCTCTCACTACGGAAAATGCAACTCAATTCTAGCAAAACAATAGAATTTGTAAATCGATTAGATTTACTGTCGACTCACATCAAAAAGTACATACACGATGCTATCTATACGCATATTGCGAAACAATTTCTTCAACATAATAAAATTTCCAAATTTGATATAAAATTGAAATATGTTTGGGTCAAACCTTTAAATTTTGTAACCAAAACTTTCGTTTCAATTTTCCAGCTTGCTGCTCAAATTGTGATGCACCCTGTTGTAGTGCATCAGCTCTATCGTCCAATTCCGACAGTTTTTGATCCCGTTCTAATACTTTTTCTACATTTGTTTTCATAATATCGACCACCTAAATTATTATTGGAAAAAATGTTAATTTCCGATTAATCATAATTTTGGTTAAAATTAATAACTCCAAGCAAATGAAAATATATAATTTGTATATATTGATAGAAATTTATAATAATTTTTTTAATTTTTTTTTGTATTTACCTCATCTACTTGAGCCTGTGTCTGTTGTAATCGTTTCTGTGCAGCAATTTGCTGTGGAGTTCTGGGTCCACCCACAATTCCATCATCACCACCTTCTGCTGGGGCTAATCCTCCATCGGCCCTAAAATTGAATTTTTCGTTTTGTTTTATTTTTGCAAAATTACTTTGAGTTTCATTTTTATGCTAAAAAAAAACCATATCTCTGAAATATTCATCAAATTGAAAATTGAAAAATTTCTATTTTAATATTTTGTAACTTGTTAATTTCTCATTTCCTGCTATTTATTTAATCTTTAAAATATTGTTCATCAATAAGGTCACTGGATTCGTAAGGTTCAAGTAAATTGTATGTGAATGAATTTTTAGCAAATCAACCGTCAATTATTAAGTATAGTGAGGGTGTTTTAAATAAATATATGTAAATACTGAACCTTACGGTCTCCCACCCACAAAAAACAGACAGCGCAGAAATTTATATTTCAATATAATATATTTTATCATATATAAGTCGGTATAATATTATGATTCTCTGTATCTAAAGGAAAATAAGGTAAATCGATATGATGTATTTATGCGCATGTCGTAAAATATATATATTTTACACGTTAACAATCATCCATTCATTTAATAATTTTTACATTATTTATTTGATGAAAAATAAATACAATAAACAATATTAATAATGAAAAATATATTTAATAATTGACGTCATATAAAAAATAAGGAAAGTTTTTCTTATAAGTATGCGGCTATACTATTTTTCTCTAATGGTATTAAATATTTGCAATTAAGCAGAAAACGGCTAAACCTACATTAAAGATTTAATTGAACCTGTAATAGCTATATTTTTATAAAAAAAAAAAAAAATCGTAATTAGTTTATTGTTCAGAGAATTTGATATTCTGATGTCTACTTTCGATTGCCGTATAACGATAAATTTAATACATTTCACCTTCAATTTTTTCTTTTAGATTGAATTGATTACCACGATATGTACTAACGTTACTTTTTGGGTCAGGATTTAAACAAAAAAATCATTAAGTAAATATACCTTATTTAAATTAAATGCAATGAATGTCAAACAATCGAAATGTAATAATAGTAATATTAGAATGGATGCTATTAGGCGCTTTCGTGTATTGCATATTAGTAAAGTTCAGTAAAGTTGTCAATACAAATAACTTTTAAACGAAGAATCGTATAGAAATATTATTTATGACCGATCCCCACTTAAATTTGAAGGTACAACTTTTCTTCATACATTATGACTAGATATGCAACGGATCTTTTCATCTGGATCCGTTGCATATCTAATTATGCGACCCCCTCCGGTATCCCTATAAAATAGTTTAGTGCAAAAACTTGGTTTGAAATTGAAGTTGTGCTTTAAAATTTAAGTGGAGGTCGGTCATAGATGATTTTTGGGGATGAATATTCTACATTATATAACTTCTTGTGATTGAACAATGTTTAGATGCTTAAAATAACAGTTTAATCTTCAAGTGGATTTTACTCATTACCCTTCGTTTACATTAGCTGGCAAAAGCGCGATGGCAGCACGATGGCATCTTGATCGCATAGGATTTTGGTGCCATCATGCCTTGCCATCGTGAGTTTGCCAGCTAATCTAAACGGGGTTTATAAAGAAAGTGGGTCTATAAGATACTCAAACTCTCAGTAGATAAATATATTTATTGAAATGTAATTGTAGATTTACATTTTAGTTTGTAATTTATTTAAATCAGTTTTTTTTTACTTAATATTATAACTCTATGTTTATTAACATCCAAAGTCGTCATTTTACAATTGGCTTACTTATGATCAGTTCAACTCCGATAAAGACATTTTTTTTATTGGACTCGGTTCACTATCCACAATCTATTTGATATTAATAGTTAATAGTATCCTTCAAAAGAGCGGTAAGATATTCGAATATTATTCTATTTCTGTTAATTGTAATGACAGTTCAGACCTGTAGCGTAACTGATATAACAGTGAGACGGCGGATGGGGTAAATTAGGCACGGCAGAAAAAAACTCATTTGGAAGAATACAAAACTGAAAAAAGATACTGTTTAGAATAAATTCTAGGGGGAGGTAGTTGTGCCCTCCCTTTGTAACCCCATTGGCTACAGGTCTGTGACGGTTGTAGTATTTTTAACAAGTTTTTATTAATATTTTCATTAAAAAAATTAGCCGATTACAGAGACAGAATGAGTAATTAATTTGAAAGCTTTCGAAGAGTTTGCATAATTTTTTAATTTAATTATCAATTCATTTTTTATGAATAATACTAAACAAGCAGCCAATAAATTGGTAGACGGTTATGTCAAAACCATAGAAGGAAGTTTCCTAGAAGCTTCAAGCATATCACCATTCGACGCGGAATAAGTATAGTCTTTTTAGTGGCATGTCCAAGAAGTTTATGCAGTCTGCGACTATGTCTATATATGATTATGGGAGAAAATCTCCATGACGGACAAGTTTGCCGCAATGGGCATCTCCCACAGATTGAGATAATACATATCTATGCACGATGGGGGGTATATGCACGATGGCTAGAAACCGAGAAAATTACAAAAAAAAAACAGTTTTTTAAATGATTTCTTATGAATTATGAATATAAATTAAGTACGTATGTATAAAAAAAAAGGTATAAATAGTGTGATATAAGTATTTGAATTACTTATATGCTGATGATATTGTATCAAACAATCACAGTTTTGTGTTTTTATTTATGGACTCTGCAGATTTCCGTTTTCTTCGTAAACAAACCTATATGTTTGGTTGTACCAATGAATTTTCATTCATCACTATCGACACAATTATTTCACCCATAAAACAAACTGGGTGTAAGTTTTCTAACGCTACAAACTAACCTACATAAGCTATGTACATATTATTTGTTTATTTGTTTATTTGTTTGTTTATTTGTTTATTTGTTTGTTTATTTGTTTATTTGTTTGTAACTTAATAGGAATTGTGACATTCATTCATCCAATTACAAAAACGGAATAACTGATGGAAATCTTTGAATTAAATCACATGTGATTCATTTTCAAATATATATTTTATCTAAAAAATTAAATTTTTGTTATTCATATATAAAATTGTGTTGTCTGCTTTTGTTTTTAAGATCAAATATAGTTTTATTTCTGTGAAATTCGTAATCTTCTTCTATTATACATTACATTTCTTTTTTATTTGATAAGCACACATCATAATCCTAGTCACAAGAAGTATTTTCATTCATTTCATATCAAGCGAGCAATAATATAAAACTTTATTATCGTTCATAAAATATGTTTCGTATAAGGATATCCTTACCGCCCAATCCATTTTCATACTGACCCACGCAATTGCTATATAATATTTCTTCTTTTATATGCGAAAGCTACAAAGGATAATAATTGTGCCGCGTTTATATTAAAATATTAGATAAAACATATAAATACAAAAAAAAAATGTTCTTAGTTAAAAAGTTTCCATGGGTTTTAAGAAGCTATAATAAGAAATATTGGTAATATATAGCTATCGATAAAAAGTTTTTATGTTTAATTTGTTCATAATGTCAGACATTTACGTGGAACCCCCAATTAATATAAAAATGAAACAATAATTTCTGAATTTCAGGACAGGATATCGCTGACTCCACGAGAAAATGACACTTATTTCGAAATCCAAAAAAAAAAAATCGCTCTTATTAGAAAATGCACTGAACTTTTCATATAAATTTGAATAAGAGCGATTTTTTTTTGTTGGATTTCGAAATAAGAGTCTTCACTTCTGTTTTTGGATTTCGAAATAAGAGCCATTTTCACGTGGAGCCAGCAATATAGAATTTACTGGACGCTTAAACTTCTATTGCTTATCATCAAGAGTCAAGCATATTCTGAAATAAATAGTTTTCAACCTCCGCTCCTATATTCGCCAAATTACCAAAAAACAAAAGAAAGTAGAAAAAAAACGCCTTTAAATACCAATAAATAGCATTATAATAAACATTGTGCGGCTCAAATACAATGTAAAATAACATTATGTAAGAATTTTCACCGTAAATGGTATATAAAAAGGTGGGCAAATTTACATCTATTTATTCTATAGAATATAGAGTAGAGCGGAAAAAAAATTCGCAGAAATGTGTTGTTTATTTTAAATAAATAAAAAAAAAAAAAACCTTCCATTAAATATTGAAAAACATGTGGGTGTCTAATGCCTGGATATAAATATAAACACGGGATCTGTGTGTGCTGTATTTTTTTTTTTTTTTTTATTATTATTTTGTCCCCCAAAGCACAAAAGTACACACGTTATGTGTCACGGAGTGTACACAAAATATATATACTCAAGTATTTGTTTTCATGTGTAGAATAAGTAAGTATTAAGTTAAAATACATTCGAAACGATATTTATATTTTATTAAAAAGTAACCACAATGCGCATGTCCGTACATTTATTTCTTCTGTTCACATAAAAACCATTGTCATTGGAGAGTTCATATCGTAGGTCGTATTCATCCGTACATCATACAAATTTATATATTGACCAACATCTTTTTTTTTTTTTTGTGGACATTTTTGCAATTAGTTTTAAAGAAATGATTTTAAATAAGTTTATTTCGTTGCTTATCATAATTGAGCTATTGACTATTGTAGAATTATAATTGGAAGATTCCAAATAAAGCGTGTGTATTTCGAAACCTTAGGCAAAAATTTACTTGAAAATAGTTTTATGAATAATATTAAACATGAAAAGGTCACAGGTTAGAAGATCAAAAATATTATGTTCATTTTTCGTTGGCATTTATAAATTTCTACGAAAATTTTGTTAACTTTTCCGAAGGGCTCTTTCATAATTGTTGATGTATGAATATTATAATGTAAATATATCTTTGTATTTACAATCATTTTCATGGTATATCAAATGTATTATTATCGCTTAACTTGCTGCTCTATGTTTTTGCTTCATACAAAAATAAATGGTGGGTAAGTGCGATAACATAAATGGTAACGTTTATTTGCATATCGTCAACAATATATAAAATGATGAAACATTATGATGAATTTATTTATGATTTGTGATAAAAAAAAAGTATCCCAAAATAGTCTCAAAATATTCTATAAGAAATTGATAGTAACTATTTAGATGCTGATAGTTTTTCTGTATATTGCATTCATTTTAAGAGTGTTGACAGGAAAAATATCATAAGCGATATTTAATGTTGAATGCTCACGTTTTTACCATCATTGGGAAAGTCACCACGATGAATATACATTTTTCAATGGAATTTATAGCATTCAGCAATTTGAATCGATGAACTTATAAATCGGATGTGTTGATTTCGAGTAATTACTACAGAATTATAGAGGTTTTTCACTCCAGAACGAATTTTCAGGCATAATTTATTGATCTCATTAAATATTTTTGTTAGAATGCCTCATAGGTTTTTGCAAAAGAAACAAATAGAACAAAACCGATTTCGAACTTGCGTTTCAGCGAAAAAAGAGTTCCGGATGATATGATTAATTAATAAAAATGAATTATTTTGTTTGCATTTCTCGCATTTTCATTTTTTTGGCTTCAATCTTGAACACTGTTACTTGAATACATAAATAATTAATTTTTTTAAAAAGCTTATGAGCTTAGATGCAGTTAAATTAAAATTGAAATGAAATATGTAAACTTTGGACAGTGATGAAGATTGGCCACTTTCTCTAACACCCACACTAAGGCGAATAACAGATTTTTTTTAAGGAAAATGTGATAACTGGATATTTTCAGATAAGTGCAAATGAAAATCAAATACAGAGCCAAGAATAATTAATTTAAAATTAAACAAGAGCTAAATACAGCGCTGTATGAGTCTGATGGGAAAGGGTGGGCTAAGCTCACCGTAGCAAATCTAAAAACCACTCGGAAGACGTTTATAGGATCTTTCTTTGGTCACCAATTTTTTTTTTGGCGGCTTGAGGTCACAATAAAAAACTACTTACGCTTACGGTACTGTTAAAATAAATAAATCAAATAGAATTAAAAATTCTAGCAAATAAATTTTCTTATTGTTCTTTAGTTCAACAAAGTTTTCCATTATTTCTTTTGTTTGCTTGTACTGATTGTCACATGTAAATTGTCTACTGTGAAACTATGAAGGTCGTTCGATATTTGGGTGGGTAATTGATGATAAATTGTAAAACGGCTTACGGCTCATTTGTCAATGGTCTAAGTATTTCGTCATCTTTTTCTTTTGTAGTAGATATTCAATATTTGGTATTTTGAGTATCCGATGACTCGAAGTTATATTCAGTTGCATTTTAATTGCAATTTGAAAATAAGTTGTTCTACGGACCAGATACATATATCGACAAAATCTTACTTACGTCATCAGAAAAATAATAATTTTAAACGGATCCAAGGAATAAATATTGCTTGGTATAGAATAGTAAATTGAACGTATTGCTTCGGGATTCTTGAGTGCTGCTTTCAGTCAGATTAAAGATAATTTACGGGAAAATGGACTTAAAGTGAAACCGTTCCGTTATCAAACAAACCACAAGCGATACTAGAAACTTTAAATTTTAATGGTTGAAAATCTTGAGTCAAAACTAAAAAAAAAAGGAGATTATTAAAAGTAACAGAGTTAATTTTTGGATAATTTGGGTAGTCGCTGATGTGTAGTTCGTAAAACATTTCGATCTGCTATGTTCACAAGATTATCGCCATGAAACGGAGTTTACCTCCATTTTGTGATCATCGCCATGTATACATCTCAATGCCGAACAACTTGAAAATGGCTTCTGTTCATCTCAATCTGTTCTCAATGATATGAAACTCATAAGCGATGATCGCGACGATGATCACAGGAACATCACAGACCATAAATGTTTCACGGGTCGATAATCACACTTTTCAACCATTTATTTCAATAAGGAAAAACAAAAGTTCAAAATGGTAATGGTTTAACCTTGAATGCGTTGATATATCTGTATTGCATGCACCATATAATTACTGACATCAATTACATTTGAAATTAATTCTCACAATGAAAATTTTCATATATACCATTGACGTCGTATAAATTCCTCTACCCTCTGGTACGTGATATTCTACAAATGTTTATAATCTATTTTTAAATATAGTCAATTATTTGTTTAGGTCTGTTTACGAAACATATTTAAAAAAAAATCATTTCTTAATTCAAAATTCAAACAATTTCCAATTAATATCTTTCAAAATATTCGGTTATCCCAAAAGCAATGGTAAAAAAAAAACGAAATTAATTGTCTGATGATTAAGATCTAATTTTAACTTTACCAAATATAGGCTGGTTTGTAATCGTCAACGTCACATAAAAAAATATGATTATTTATTATTGAAAATGTTGACTCAGGTCAAATTCTTTACTTAGATGGGTTATATTTAGAAAAAAGAAAAATAAATATTTTTCTTATTCCCACAACCCCATCCATTGTCTTGATTTCTGTCTATTTAAACGGCAAAGAGAAAGAAATGAAAAAAAGGTCATGCAATTTTTTTTTTTGTTCATATTTTCACTCCTTGGAAATGTGTATAGAAATATTTTCTATATATATGCACACAGAAATTCTTCTACAGTCTGAAATTTTGAAATTCATATTGTTCCTTATTGTATGTGAAATGGAAAAATCGATACGAAAATATATATTGGTTTACATGTTGGTGTGTGAGAATCGAGTTAACTGGATGTTTGAATAAATTTTAGTTAAATATTTACATATTATACTTTTTCGGTTTGTAAAGTTTTTGAAAATATTCGAAGGGCGTCAATATGAAAAAATTATAGTTGTTGGGAAATGTGTTGGCTGGAAAATTATTAGAAATTATTTCTTGACAATCAACATTTTTTTTTTCACTCACGTCTATTTTGTCGTCCATTTTTTTTTTTTTTTTTTTATCGCGAACTTGTAACGATTAATGCACCATAAATTTCTAGTTTGGGAATTCTAAATTTATAAAATTTATTAAATTCACAGACACACATTGAGGACAGAACAATAAAATCATTAAAATAGAACTTCTTCATCGAAACAGCACTGGTTTTTCACAATAAATAAAACGAAAAATGTTCAGTGTAACGATAAAATCGATATTTTCTATTCAGTGGTAAAAAAAAAATTATGGAAAAAAATAACTTACATTTTCTATAAATAAATAGTTTAACAGGCGCTCCGCTAATCCGCTAGGTAAATATAGTTGACCACCAAGGTATTTCTTTGTTATCCAAATCAGGAATAATTTCGTTCACCAAAAAATCACTACTTTTTTCTTCTTTTGCTTTTTTTGCTTTTCTTTCACTAAGAATTCTCAGCTTTTCTTTATGAATATTTTTTTTTTTACACTTCCGTTGTAGTGCGAACAAAATAGTAAATGACTTTTACAGTGACGACGACCTAAATGTTTAATGAACGAATTTTAGGCAATCCTTTTTTCCATCTGACTAGTACAATTTTTTCTCAACTTGAATATGGGTATGATGTCAATTTTTGGTTAGTAGATATTCGGGAAAATATTTATACATATATAGATATATTTTTGGTAATGCGCATGGCTGTATATGGTGTACTGGAAAACCTCTTGAAATTGACCAAATTTAAAGTTTTTTTTTTCTTTTTTTTGATTTAATAGATTCGAAATACTAAACAATTTCGTAAAAAATAATATATGAAAATGTAGTTATCTTAAAAGCCTTAAAAAAATGTGTTGACCAAACTGATGTAAGTGATAAAAAAAAAATTTGTTTAAATTTCTTTGATTAGTGACTGTAGTGAGGCGGTCAACTTGAGAAAGTATTCCTGTAGTGATGCAAAATAAGGGGAATATTGGAAAGCTATTCAATGAGTGAGAGAGATGTAGTTTTTTTAAACAATTAATGGAAAACTTATGTAAAATGGGTAAATAGGTGCGGACTTAGTTTTATTTCTTTATTTTTTATTTTTTTTTTCAATTTTGCATCAGATCAGAGATGCGCTGACGGTGCGCTGACCTTTACTAAATCCTATATTGAATTGAGAAATGATGTATACTATACAGAAAAGTCACCCATTATCGAACTCCATTTATTTTCGAAGTTGACGGATCTTTTCTCCCATATATTATCGTCTATTCCCCCCCCCCTCATCATTTAGTATATAATTTGCATTAGTGAAAATTTCTCATCCTTTCTTTTGTTATGGGGACGTTGGGACCAACCTAGCACTTTATAAATTTGGTTTTACAGTTGTGATACGAGTTTAAAATTTAATGGTCTTTCCTTTGTTAAGGGAATGGATGATAAATTTAAAAATGTAAGGGTTATTTCACACGACATTATTACTTTATTATAAAAGAAAAATAATAGAAAATGTTTCTCTCCGAATTAGCTGAAAGTTTGTTATTTACCAAAAATAATAAAACACGTATTTTTTGCTATCTTTGTTCGATTTTTAGTCATTTGAAAAAAAAAAAATATTTCGATTATATACTTTATTTTTGAGAAATTCAGCGGTAAATACTGACAGCTGTTACGAAAACTAACTCGCGAAGTGTTAAAGTCGAAAAAATGTTCAACCGAATTAAAAAAATTACACATACTGTTCATAGGCTCAAACATATCATAGTTTGTTCTGTGCCGTTCAATAAAGAGAAACTCATGGTCTCTAAGTTGCGAATTCGGCACGTTGAATCTGATAAGTGACAATAACTGAGAAGAGTCCATTCGACCAGTAATTAAATCAAACACAAAAAGACTGCGCGCAACAGACCGTCTCTGTTCTAATGTTTCAAGACTTATCAATTGGCATCTGCTTTCATAAGATGGTAGATTTAGAGGATCTCTCCACTCAAGTTTACGTAAAGTATAATGCACGAATTTACTTTGCATTGATTCAATGCGTTTAGTGTGAACCGCATAGTTAAGGATTCCAAACGATGCTACCGAATTCCAGAATTGATCTTACCAGGGCACAGTATACACTTTTGAGTGTGTACGGATCAGTCATTTCGGAACAAACTCTCATCACAACCCCAAGCATAGAGTAAGCTCTTGAAGTAATATGATCAATATGTGCTAAGAATGTTAATTTGGTATCTTGCTTTTCCATATATTACCGCAAAGTTTCCATTTGGAAAACTTTTCCGCACCTCGTACACTAGTTTTACCCCACTCGCTCTAATGCATTTCATTCTCTTCATTTTTTTCATCGTCTGTACATAGAAATTATAAAACTGATGATTTTCTTATTTAATATCTCTATAGAAAATCATTTGTGTGATCTTTGACCGACGGCCGTGATCTTTAACCTTTTGCGGTCAAGATCATATTCGGTCACTCAACAACCGACCACTAGATCGCGAGATCCCCCCCCCTAATCTCGGATTTTAAAAAAAACTAATCTATATAATGCGCTCGCATATATCACATGTGCTGCATAAAAAATGCAACAGAACATAAAAAACACTTGAAAGAAATATATTTTTTCTACAGGTAGTGAATAAATTTAATTACCTTTTCATATTGCTATTGATCAATAAAATCGAGAAAATACCTCTCGAAATATCTTAGAATCCCTTCAACTTAAAAAAAAAAAAAAAAATTGAAAAAAATGTCATTATTTCAAATGAATAAAAACCAAACAAATAAAGCAAAAGAAAAAACACTTGCTTCATTATTTTTGTTAAATAGCAAAATAGTAAATTTTCATCCAAATCTATGACATTTTTAGTAGAGACTTCAAAACACGAAACGATTGCATCATTATCTCATTTAAAAGAAGAAAAAAAATGGAAATCTCCACTTTTGGTATTAGACCCACGCCCACAGATACCATTTAAATGACATTTTACAATCACATTTATTATAGTTTAGCTAATTTTGTTTTCTGAATTCATAGATTTAACAGATATTGCTATAATTTAATTAAACATAATTTACAGCGTTTGCCTACAGAACTTAGACTATAGTTGTTAAGTACCGACTGATAATTTCCACAAATTTTTCCTTTCAAAAGGACATCCAGTCTTAAAATCCAAAACTACAAGTTTTTAATATTTATTGCTAACGTTTCGATGAACAATTGTCTACTTCATCAAGGCCTTTAATAAAACAAAACAATTAAATATGTATAAAATAATGTTACACAACATAAACACTAACAAATATTTGACTTACTAAATTAATTTTCGAAAGTGTAGTTAATTTGTTAATAATCTTAAACTTAATCATACATTAAAAAGTAATTATTTGATGCTTTGTTTAACACATTTAAAAATTCTTTCCGATAACATGCGTCAAAGACGCAAATGGTTTTTATTCGTTATTTGTTTATCACTTCTTAGCACATTATTTCTATTTTTATATTTGTTGATTACTCGATTTACTTCTAGGGTAACCATTCCTACAGATATCTCAAAATATTAAGAGACGGAAATCCGTGAGTGCGAGTGAAATAAAGCATACAAAAACTTAATGTGTGAAGAGTTTATTCATTCTCTTAATTTAATTTTGAGACTGCTACTAAGTATTTCATGAAACCTATATTTACTTATTACTTTCATCCATATATTGTGTTGTGTTGTGTACTGCTCAACTGAAAAAATCTATGCACAAATCCATTCATCATACTAAATTTTTTTGTGACATTGGATGAATTGAATTAAAATTCAATAATATAAGTACTTATCTGATGAACAAGGTTTCTTATACCAATTCGTTGTTAAAAATCCATTTTCATTATTTTTTGTGATCAACATATATGTCTAAAAACGGTAACGATTCATTCTACTACTTACCAGCCCTGTGCCAGCGCCGTTTTATTGTGGGGGGGGGTAACAAAAAAAAATAAACATTACAGACGATGTAAAAAAATTAGAGAATGAAATGCATGAGAGCGAGTGGGATGAAACATATAAACACCTAAAGTGCGAAGAGCTTATCATTCTCTTAATTTATTACAACGTCTGTATATCATTATATCAGTATACAGTTCCAGAGGTTGAAGCCGCCAAGCCGTAAGCTAGCGGCTGGCTTATTTTCGGCTAAATATTCAGCAGCAGCCGCCGTGAAATTAGTCAGCTAAAGCCGGCTAGAGCCGGCTGTAGCTTATTTTAAAAAAAAATATATATATTATATTATACCTATATAATATATTTAATGCTATTATTGTATTTGTATAATATTATTTATTAATTTGTTATAAAACATTTCATTTCAATGAGAAATTATGTGATGCAGTTTAAAAATGTGTTCAATTAAAATATTGCTGGAAAAGTTAGATAAACGACTACCGTTAACCTTTAAGCGAAACTGTTGTTCTATCGTCATTTTTTGATCTCAGTACTAAGGATCTTGGATGGATGGATGGATGATAAGGGGTGTGTTAGGAATATACACTGCACGCAGACCGCAAGGGCCCATTATGCTTCCCCGTTTTTAAGTTTTATTCGAGTTCAAGAGATCATCGAACTCGTTGGGTTCGGT
>JAABKK020021643.1:0-13118 GCA_011634745.2 Catotricha subobsoleta | reverse complement strand
ATTTTCCCATTTATTTTTTCCTTCAATTTTATAAAAATCATATAAACCTTAGCGAAACATGTTTCAAATGGCACAAATGGCACAAAAGGCACCAAAAAAAAACTTAAGTGTCATTTAAAGGCAATTGCACTGATACCCACAAAATTCAAAACTAAAATTTTTCTACAAGCTCTAATATTTATATAGCTAGTGTTTCGGCTATTTTAGCAAATATTTTTTTGATAATTTCTTGCTTAACAAAGTTTTGATTTTAATATTTAACGCTATATGATTTAAATGGAAAACCTGAAGTTTACCCTCCCTGATTGTATTAGTTAAACACATATTATATACGGAGAAAATGAATATTAAGTGCAAATTTTTCTTAATAAATAAACGTATAACTATAATTTAAAAGTGGACGAAGTAAGTTTTGTGTGGGCTAAATATATACAAAGAAGACACGATTTTGTCGAATGCAACTTTTATTATTGTGTTTTAAAAACACACTTTTGGAACGCTAAATAATATTTTGATTATAGAACATTCATTTTAAAATTGTATGAATATAACATACTTAGTTATGATTTCTTTGACATATAGCGACATTTATAAGTATATTTCTTATGTTGGGAGTAAAAAATGTTCATGAAAAAAGAAACATACCATAGAAGCATAAAAGGTAATTTTATCATTATGTTTATAATGCACGAATCTGGCCCGGGTTACATGTAATCACACTAGACTGACCAGCGTTTAAAACGCAAGGAAATGCAGCCTACTTTTTTCACTATTTCGTTTATAAAAATCGTCCTACATTTGACATTAAATTAATATTTTATAAATTAATTAATAAATTATTATATTAATATCAATACTGATAAATCAGTTACATATTCACTCCATAACGCCCACATTTGTAATTTTCAATGATGAAAAAATCAATTTCAAATAAAAAAAAAATTGTACGAATATACTTATTGTTATTTATGGCCAACAATATAATCGTACGTACATTGTACATAACTGACTTTTCAATATTCCTCAATAAAAAAAAAAAAAATATTGAAATTAATTGCAAAAAGTTATAATATTCTGCATTTAAGGTTTCATTAAGTGTAATTTCTTTTTGCAGCCATACGTAGTATTATTCAGGAAATTGGTACGGAGTAGCACCACTATAACAAAGGTATGATTTTAAACTTTATGAACATTTCTTTAAAATTGTTTAAAAATTAAATAGTTGGATGGATTTTCAATTTTAATATTTTTACCCTCATTTTCAATATTATGCATTTGAACCATTCTGCTATTCGTGCGGAGAATCATGTAGACTTGGCTAGGTAGACATAATATACCATAAAAAAAAGCACATTCGCAAGCATATACAGTAGATAGCAGTCAGACATATATAAATACAACTATACCAGAGGTATGTGTAATGTGAGTGGCAAAAAAAAAACGCAAATGTTTACAGGAAATTTGGATACTTATTAGTTTTGTAAATATTCTATTTTTATATCATTACAAATTACCAGATCAGCTTACGTCTATTGCATTCTTCAAAAAAAAAGAAGTAATATTAAGGAAAGCGCAGTCATGCAATTTATAAAACATTGTATTTAAAATAAATTAAATTCATTTTGTAATTACGTATATTTATATCGGTTTTATACGTTATTGCTTCAGTCATTCACTTTTAATTTCTGCACAAAATATTATAAGCGTAGCTTTATTTTCTTTAATAGAAAAAAATACTTTAACTTTATTCAAAATCATTTCCAATCTTATGTTTAAATGGTTTCTTTTTTCTTTGTTTCATAAAAATAAAATGTAGTTATAAACAAATATTTCCCAAAATACTTAAAGAGACTTAATATGTTCTTCAACCCGACGCAAATCATGTATAAGTATAATGGTTTTTTTTTTCTTTTTTATCAAACAATATAACACATATACATTATTTCCTTACCTAACACTTGACTAAGAATGGTTCTACCATCTTCACCATGACAAGCATTACGAGCATCAAATGGATTTGTAAACTGAACAAATGCATATCCTTTGTGCATTGAAATTCCTGTTGGCAAATTAAAATGTCTATTATTATATAGCCATTAAATTCATGAAATGGTACGGCAATGCATTATTATATATTTTATATACCGAAATGAATACAAATGAAATGTATGAAAATGACAAAAAAAAAATAAATAATAATAAATGAAAAGAAGAAATATCGAAAATGCTTGAATTATTTGTGGATATTAAATTGATACCACATAATAATATATGAACACTCTGCACACAAGCTCACAGGATGTAAAATAAAAAAATGTGTATCATATTAACTGAAAACCATCGATATGATAAAAAATAAAAAAATATAAATAAAAAATCGACTTTAATAAAATGCAAAATATATTTATTTATATTTATTTCCCATCATCGAAAATACTTTTACACACCGATATTTTTATTACAGTTCAGTTCTAAAAAGATTGAATGCGTTGTATTAAATTATGATGTTGTACAAATAAATAAATAATATGGTTGCTATATTTAACAAACGTTATTTCGGGTGTGAGGGTGTTATTTTCAATAAAACATGATTTTTATTTTCATACTGTTTATCAATTTAAAGAGCAATATATATAGAAATAAAAATAAATTTCAAAAAAATAAAAATAAAAAAAAAAAATGAAATATATGAAATGTATGAAAAATGGGAAAACATGAGTTCATCGAATCTAAAAGAAACGATTTTTTTTTTAATTTTAAATTTAATTTAAATAAATAACATGATTTTTATTCAATTAAATAGGTATTATCTTATAATCTATAATTTTTGCAACCATTTACCTGCCAATCGTCCATATTTTTGAAACATTCGTTCAACATCTGTTTTTGAGCATTGAAATGTATTTAAATTTCCAACAAATACTCTTGAATTCACCGCCTGCGGATCCTGAGAGTTTGTTTGATTTGATAATTTTGACATCTTCATGATGAAAGATTTTGATAATGACTGGTATGGTGGTAATCTACGAAAATGTTTAAAAAAAATAAATAAATAAAAAATAAAACAATAAGAATTATTTTAATTTTCTTAGCAAACGAATTTATGATTAAAAGATTTACAAAAAAAATAAAATAATAATAATAATAATAATAATAGCATCCATTCATATATTGAAATATTGTAACAAAATTTTAAATATAAACCATTTTGATGCACATAAATAGTATTCACGAATATTAACAGTCATATATAATCAAAAACTCGAAACAAATTGTTATTTTAAATATTAGAATATATATTCTGCTATTCTTTTCCCCTACATACTTACAAATGCTTATCCTAAACAATAATTTAATTCAGTTTATACAACACTACCAGCGAACCGAAGTTAAAACAAACAACTTTATATTTTTCTTCTTATTATTTTTTCTTTTTTCACTTTACAGATTCCATTTGAATGGAATCATAAGTCTCTCAAATAAAGCTATAAAAAAAAAAGAAGAAAAAAGAAAACGATTCCTTAGTCATCAATGCGCGCACATTTTTCACAAATCATCAATCCAAAAATAAACAAACTAATATAACACACCTTTGCTAATTTAAAATTTATTTTCTATTTATATTGTGCATAACTTCCCACAACTAAACTTAAGAGAAAATGATAGTGAAAAAATACTCAAATACAGAAAAACATCAAAAAGAAGATCCACTTCGATGTATTTAAATTCTACATAATATTTTAGATTATATACACTTACTTATAGGATATTTGTTCGATAATAATGTTTATTTGCATAGAATTATTTATTCGTTTGTATGAAAGCCCAATTGGCCCAATCGTAATACCAATATCCCGGTTATTTATCAATTTTATTAGTTTTATATAATTTTTCATCAATTTCTTAACCATTTACCAGTTTATTAGATTAACTATAATGCAACACACAATTTTACTATATATTATTATAAAAAAAATTACAAAAGCATATAAACACAGAATAGAACTCGTAAAATATATGTCTTAGGTATTTTATTGTTTTTATGTTTAATTAAAATCAAATGTTTCTTTTTCTGTATAAACAAAAATTAATTGCCTTCAAAGTGTTGATTGTTTTGTTTAGCTTGAGAATACTTTAAGATAATAAGTAAATGTTCAGTAACCACGGTCAACATTATGAAAAAAAAAAAAATGAAATAACAAAAATTGAGTTTCGCATGTTGAATTGAAGAATGTATGTAGTGGATTTGGAACAGGTTATTATTAATAGTTAATTTATTAACTTTTAATGTCAAATAAAATTAAGATTGGAATACTTGCAAATAATTGTGTGTGTGTTTTTTTGTTGTTATTTAATTATAATACATATTATAGGAAAAATTGCGTAGACTAATTTCTGTCGTCTTCACGTACTTTATGAAGTAATACTAGAGTTGTTAACTATTAATATGAATTCTAATGTCTCAAGACCATATCGCCGACCCTAGTTCAAGATTATATGATCTTAAAAAAAAAAAATTGTTTCGAGATAAATAGATTCATATTTATCAAAGTGTGTGCCTGTAAATCAGATCTAATCACATTACAATTGCTTATATACAAAAAAAAACAACAACTTGAAATTGTTTATACGCGTGTTGGTAGTGTCATTTTAACGTATGAATGTTTTGAATCGAACCAGAGATATGTGTAGATGCCACAGTAAAAATTTACTTTTAAATATATTCTACATTTTATTTAAAGACATTATTCTACTAAATTAAGTTATAACTTCAATAATAAGACAATTTCAGATAACCTAGTTTTTAGGCAGAAACATATTAAAATTCAGTAAAAAAAATCATACGAAAACATCTATCATCTGTATGCGCATTTAAAGAATCGAATACAAAATGGTGAAAAATAATGATTAGAGAGCATAATCCATTGAAAATCTTATTTACGCAAAATTTGAAGATTTCACACTTTGAAACTAGCACGGAAATAATAAAGTTTAATAAACACGCGATTAACAAAGGATTTATTTATTTATTGTTTATAATTATTGGTTTAAATAGATTGGTAGGTACTTACAGAACATACAAAAATACACAATAAAATTCATCTTTAACTAGAACAGTCTTCAATAAAATATAATTTTCAATTTACCAGCATATAAGATTTAATGTATTCAATATTACAGTGTGTTCAATGTTCAAATGTTTAAAAGTAGGGGTTCTGTTCAGTAAAAATTCATTAATATATCAAAATATCCACACATATTATTGCAATCATAAAGTAATCTATAAATAAAATGACATATTTCGATATAGTTTAACGTTATGCATTTTCCCAGTATGATGCCATATCCATATGACCTTAAATTCGTTTATTTATATGTTGGTTACTACAAAATCCCATACAAGGGTTTACATTATATGTATTATTAATTAAATAACAACAATAACAATTTATTTGTGGTTAAAGTTATTGAATTGTATTCTTTTGCACCATTGATAACCATTTGAACCAATAAAACGATAGCTGATTGAGTTGATATTATGGTACAGTATTTAAAACTTATTTTTAATTTTATTTGTTTTTATTATCATTTCGCTGCGGAACATGCTGAGAAAAATAATAGCTCTGGAACAAGGATGTTATCGATGTCTATTTATGTTTATGTAATAAAATATATTTTTATTTCATTTTAATTAACTAATTGGATATTTTTTTCTTTTTCAATATATATTTTTATAGTCGACATCATTATGATTATAGGCAGATTAGATTAAACGAATATTTATTATAACTTTATTGAGAATGATGAAATATAATGTTAATGAAATATTTATTTATGTGCTGGGCTATTTAAGAAAAAAAAAAGAAAAAAAGAAAAAAGAACGAGTTATACGACGCAAATTATGTTTCAGCTTGAAATGAATTATTTTCGAGCAAAGAAAAATGTAATAACAAATATTTATGATCACAAAAAAAAAACTATTTTCGAAATATGTATATTGATATTAGTTACGCAAAAATTGTTATAAAGAAATGTTTTTAATAATTTTTGACCTACAAGAAAAGTTTTTGTATTATTAACGAAAACTGGATTTCATTTCTCTTAAATGAATTATCATTTATTGTTGATTTTCCAATATCATAAAAATATGAGCTGTATATAAAGAAAAAATTGTACCGACATAAATCTTATTTTAAGAGATTTCTTATAATTTGATCAATATGCTGTGTTCAATTTAGATCCCCTTTAATATATACGTTAAATTCCTTTTACCAATCATAAATTAGAGAATTTAATATAAATTTTGTTGTTTTGCTGATCAATTAATATTAATTTTTAAGTTTCGTTTTGTTTATATCGAATGAGTAAATAAAATAAAAAATGTTCACTTCCTCTTATTTAAAACATGTTTCTGAAAATTCGATTTGTGATTATCTGAATTTCATGGGAATTTAAAGAAAATAAATATTGAAAAGAAAAAATTGCTATAAATATCAATTAATATTTGTTTAACGTAATTTTCTACTAATTGTATAATTATTTGAACTATTGATCAACACTATTAACTGATATAACCTTATGTGTGAATGTGAACCTTATATTATTTGCATGTTCGTTCACACAGTTTTAAATTTAATCAATAATCCAATCAACATTTTTAATTACATGCAATTGATGAAAAAATAACCTAAATTATTTGTAAACATTTCAAATAACAATTAACATCATTAAAAAAAAAAATAAAAATCATCGACACCATCTCGATATCAATGTAACTATAAAATTTCTAGAAATATTTATTAACAATAATTTTATTTTTAAATATTAAGAAAATCTGATATTATAAGTAGGTACTAGGTAGGTATATATTTAAACAAAAAAAAAAACCAAAAAACAAAAAAAGTTAAAAAAATTTACAAACAGCATATCTTATAGTTTATGTAGCAGCGGTTCAAGAATGAATAAACAATTGCTTTGCATAAAATCCTTTATGACTGAACGAACATCAATGTTTATTTAATACTCAAATTTAAAACTTTACTATTTCCACTTTTTATTTTTTTTTTTTTTTATATTTACGATACGAGTAATATTTGATTTAAGCGAGTTTTCTTTAAACGGTTATTTCAATAAAGCAATTTTTGAATAATTATTAATTCAGGTCATACCTCTTTTTGGGAATAATATTTAAAAAATTATCTATTTTTTTAAATTTTTGCATCCATAAAATTCGAAGTTTATTATGTCTATAATACATTCACAAAAATACAAGGAACCGAAAATTAAACGTATTTCTTTTTTCTTTTCTCACAAAAATGAATAAAAAAAATTTAAAACGATTTTCTTTTATTTTTTTTTTGTTTTGTTTTTTTTTCTTCCTTGTTTTAAACACTCCTTTAATGGTTTCTTTGTTTTATATTAAAGGTACGTTTAACGGTTTTTAGAAAGAAAAAAAAAATACAACACGCAGTTTTTCACACATGAATCACGAAACATAAATTTATTGTTTATCGCACTGGAAAATGCCACCGTATTTTACGACACACACAACGTAATAAAACTGTCAAAGAATGTCGCAAGCAAAATGAAAAAGCACGTCCAACCGGTTTCAGTGGTTTTCACTAACTGATTTTCCCCTACTGTGTTGTTTTCCTTCTGTTGGAGCGCGCATGCAAACGTATCGGTTAATTTTCTCATTCGAAAATACTTTAATTCAGGTGCGCGCGCTTCACCATACACAACATCACAAAACCGGCACAATAATTATATATATTTAACTCAATGAAAAATATTGAGAAACAACGGTATTTGGAAAAATTCAGTTAGTATGCGAATAGGTAAGATGAAACAGTGTCTTATAGAGACTGCGAAAATCTCATTATATAGAAATTTAAATTTAGATATTTTATTTTTCCTTTTTTATTTTTTCATTTTGGTTTTTTGTTTTTTTGTTTTTTTGTTTTTTTGTTTTTTTTTTTATAAGAATGACGCGTACTTTTGTGTTTAAATTATTTTCTTATTAATATAATTTCTTATTTTATGAATTTCAAATTATAGGTACTTAATCAATTGAAATAAATAAATAACATTTTTATGAAAATGTAATGAATTTACAATTTACAATTTGTATTTTTATTTTTTTTTTGATTTATATAAATTAGTGCAGTGATGTATAGTTTCAGTGGCCACATCAAATGTAAAACAAAACAATTGTTGACTTTGTTTTTAATACAACGAACATAAAAGTGATATATGTTTGTGGATTGTTGTTGACCCATATAATTATATACTCGAAACAATTTCCAAACAAACAAAAAATGCAATATCATTACAAATATAATTACAAAAAAAAAAGAAAGAAGAACGAACGAACGAACGAACGAACGAAAAAGAAGAAAATAACAAAATTTAATGAATTAATCTGTTGGGAAAAAGCGAATAATATTTAAACAGAATAATTTACGTTTCGGGCTTTATTTTAATATTATATTTTTTTTAACATTTAAGCGGAATTTAATATTTATACATATTTACCAAAATGTACTATTCTACTCATTTTTTTTTGATATTTAATATTAAATAAATACTGCTCTTATATTCAAACTTCTATATCAGCATTCATAAAAATATAATAATAATAATAATAATAATAATAATAATAATTCGTATAACATACGAAATAAAAAAATAAAATAAAAAAATAAAGAATTTGTGTGATCTCAATTTTGTTTTTCTACAAATGTATTAATTTAAGCTTACCTGAAATTCTTTGGCAACCATCCAAAATAATTTATCCAAACAAACACTTAAATTCGACAATTGTGTATAAATGAAGTTTTTCTTTAGATTTATGAAAATTTAATTTAGTTTTTTGTTTCCAGTTTATTTAACAGTTTAAATGGTTTTTCAGATCTAATGATGTTTCTTACGTTATTTTTTTTTTTTTTTTGTATTGTGTACGCAATTTTTTCATGTAATTCTGAAACCACAATAACATTTATTTAATTTATAAATTATTTATGAAAATTATATTATTTAGTTTATTTTTCAATAAATAATTTACGAAATTTACAATTTGACCAAAATTTAAGTGATTTTTTTTTCTTTAGCTAAGTCTCTCTCTAATTTAAAATAATTGCATAGTTGATTAAACTCCAAATCAAACGTAAATGATATTACACCATTTTTGTTAGACTGTATGAGTGTAAACTGTATAACATTTTTGAAGAATTATAACTAATTACAAATAGATAATAATATTTATTTAATAAAGAATCTGACGAACATCAATAACATAAAGCAATAGAAATATTTAATATTTCATGAATCTGTACTCAAATAAATTACTAGTTACTTTATGCTCTTAATAACAAACAGAAAAGTTTATGAGATTTTGATTATTTACTAATTTGTATCAAAAGATACGCGTATTTGTTGAAGAACCAAACAATAATACAACTTATAATTTAATATTGTGATAGATTTTTACAATAGAAGATTAGAAATTCGATGCAAGAATAAGTTTCCTTCATTCCGATGTATTAACTTCGGATATATTAATAAGTATTTGCAATAAATTTAGATTTTCTGCAAAATGAAAATAAAGTTTGTCGACATAAAATATTAAAGAGTATTTGTATATAGGTATCGTAAACTCAATTTTATATAAGGCTTGTGAAACTTTTAATTAATTCATGATGACTTTTAATTGTATGAATTAGTGTAAATCTCACTAGAATTGAAAACTATTTGCAACTCACAGAGGTTTTAAAATTTAAACAGAATTCTGTGCAATTTATAGATAACGGTGCTCTCATATAATTTGAAATCTGTATGAATTATAATTGATTTGAATAAATTTTGCGTATGTTCGTATATTCTCCATAAACTTAAACATATCATTCATTGTTAATGATATTAGATTAGATTTTTTGATTATATTTAATGAATATTAATCTGTACATAGCAATTTAGTAAAGACTATTGTTTGTCAACTGTATAGAAAATATAAAATAATTATCATCATTATCTATTGTAATAAGAATGATACGATTGAATGGTTGAATGATCTGACTGACTGACTCGTAATATAATATTTTGAAATTATTTATCATCATCATTTATTATAACACATGTGATTTGATGTTATGCGGTAATAGAAAACTTTTAATGGCATTTATGTCAGCATAATATTATAATTATGTCATAAAGATGTTAAGAAACAGTGATTTTCACTGAAATCCACCCCGTCCCAACGAATTACAGCACCCACCAACAACAATAATACCTTTGGCATTCTAATGTCATACATTTTCATTTGATGATAAATGTGATGCGTAAAAGCTTTAAAGACTTTACACAACAATAATATATTGTCATTCATAATTCCGTGGTAATGCTTATATTATTATAATTAAACTTATTCAGATTCAAATTAATAGTTTCGTTGTATAGAATCAGAAAGTGTTTGAGAGGATGTTAAGAATGGCACATAAGTATTTATTATGGGTATGATGAGACTTAAAACAAACTTGTTCTGTCAAAATATCTATTATTGTTAAATGATTATTGGTTAATTAGATAAATTTATACTCGTGATGAGTTATGTATGCCAACAATTTTAGATGTAAAAATATAAATATTTTATTGGTCTCTCTACCATTTATAATTTGCAGTATTATTTGTTAGTTAGTTATTCTTAAGCATAAAGTTGGTAAGTAACCATAAAATATTGATTAGTAAACATAAAATATTGATAGTCTATCAATTCAAACTCTATTAAGTATTGGTATAGTCTGTTTCTCATGATTACGACTAAATTTTAACTGAGCATAAATATTATTTAGAATTTTTTGTAATCACCACATATCTCTAGTTTTTGAAGAACATCGCCATTATTGTGCAAAATAAAAAAAAAAAATAATTATAAAAATCAAATAAGTTATTTTCATGGCGAGTTTGATATAAAGATGATGATTTTCTTTTTTTTGATTTTTTTTTTCTTTTGGTTTATTCAATAAAGGTGATTTCCTTGAAAAGCCAGCAGATATACATTACTTCATTTTAATTTTCCTTAAAAATAATTGAATTAAAATAAAAACAACGTTACGTATAAATATTCTTTAGGTGCATATGACAAAAATAGGAGTCTATAGGCGTCAATTATAGATTCAAATATATCATATTTTAGGTAAGTGAATGATGGTTATATATTTGTTTAGATTAAAAACGAAATACGTGAAAAATAGTCTTATCAATTTTGTTGCTAAAACTACAATCGACCAAGTATCATCATATGAATTGAAAGAGGAATATTTTTCGTTCAAACAGAAATGGTAAAAATGAATAATTTGGGTAGAAATTTATATTGTATATGTGCTGTACACAAATAGATCTACAGTTTGATGTATTTTCTTTTTATAACCTTAAAGCATCATTAATACCTTTACTATAGTACTTTAAACATAGTAAATAAATAAATAAAAGTAAAACAGAAATATGAAAATAGAAAAAAAAAACTATTTAAATTAAATATGCTATTTCAATATATAATTCTATACCTACTCTAGATAAATATTTAGAATATCATTTCTCCATATAAATGTTATCTACTAGATGAAGCTATTACTTTGTAGTTTTCATTCTATCCATTATGCATCCAGTGTTTAGTGTTTAGTGTTTACTATATATATAGGTCAGTAGTCTGATGGAGATGTTACTTGTAGTTTAAAGAGCTTATTTGAAAGTAAAATATTATAAGGTAAAAGGTAAACCTTAATAGTGTTGCTGATAAAATCATTGATATTATATTATAAGTTAAACCGTATTTATTATTTATATGAAGATAGATATAGATATTCAACATCAACACATTATTAAAATACAGCTGGTTGGTTGAATAAATTAAAAAAAAAATATATGTATATTTTGTAATAATTTGAAAGCATACAACATTACGGCATTTCTTAATTAAATTATATCTTAATGATGAAAGGAGATTTTAGACCGATTCATATATGTATAAGTATATGGTAACATCATATCGCATATCTATAATATTGTGTAAATGACGGCGTCGGAATATATGTAGTTGAAATTATTATTTTTCTGATGTATTTATAAAATTTCACAGAATCCCTCTATCGTAACGAATGTTTTTTTGTTTGCTAATATTTTTTTTATTATTTGGTCTCATCTATGCCATTATAATTTATGATAAACAATAAATTTTCAAAGGAAAATTATAATAAAATTAGTACCCTAGTGTAAAATTTTAAAGAATACAAACATAAGAAAAAGTTAAAAAGCAAAATATATATGTTTGCTTTCTAATGTGCTCATAGTTTGCTTTTTAAAACTGAAGAAGACAAACTAGAGTTTAAATTTATTTCTAATTAACTAAGTTGGTTTTATGTTTGGAAGCACACAATAGCAAATCGCAAATAAGTAAACTACAAGTAAGTTTATTTTATAAAATAAAACTAGAAATCTGTTATGTTCTTTGTTTAGTGGATAATTGTTTTTTCAGAGCAAACTAAATATTTTAATTTTATTTGTTTTCTTTAAAAATTTACACTTGGGTTAATAAGTTCTGTAAATAAATTAGAAAAATGATTGTCTAATTACATAAAACTGTATTTGCGACAATCATTAAATCAAAGTATGTATTTTTAGATTGATGTACGACCACAATTTGTAATTACTAGCAGGAATGGGTACCTTTTAAAACTTTTCAAAATTAATCACTTCTAGATTAAGTAAACGTTATTCAATGTCTGATCTAAAATATTTTGCTTAAATTGCTATGTTAACACATGGATGAATAATATAATTACTTTCGAAGGTGTCTAAAACACATAAATTTACAACTAGTTGAAATAATATAGTCAGCTATATGTAATAAATATCAAGAGTTAAAATTATATAATGAAGAAAATCTGAATTAAATGCTCCGCATAAAAGCTAAATTGAGTTGATGTCATCAATAAATATAAAATTAGAAAGACATGATAAATGGTAAGAAACAAACAAGGACAGTGAGTTTGTGTGTGTGTGTGTGTGTGTGTGTGTGTGTGTGTGTGTGTGTGTGTGTGTGTGTGTGTGTGTGTGTGTGTGTG
>JAABKK020021632.1:0-18273 GCA_011634745.2 Catotricha subobsoleta | reverse complement strand
ATTGGCTTTCTCAGTACAGCTAGAGTTCCGATGAGTTTCGAATTCCGTCGCGAGTTCAGAAATGGTTATACGGGATACATCTATTGGGTTTTAGTTCTCAATTTAATGGAGTAGGAATAGTTGATGCCGTATGTTTAATAAATATCACATAATATGCAATAAACGAAAATTCTTGTTTTTTTTTTTAAAGAAATATATACACGATATTTGAAATATGAAATGAGAATCGATAAATCCATACATGGACATGTTTATTTTCCAAGGATGGAATGATTTTGAAAAGTAAGATAGAATAAGTTGTGACATTTTTTTTTTAATTTTATATTCTTCTCTTTCTGAAAACCATTAATCAATCGACTTTAAAAGCGCAAAACTGATACTAATCACACCACCTCCCTCATCCATGTGCATGTATGGATAAATCATCTTGTCCCAAGCAAATAAGTATTAAACCTAAATGCCTAAATGCCAAGAGGCAAGTCAAAGCAAAAGGTGAAAATATTTAACCTTATATGTAGAGTGAATTTTCAAATCGATATATGTATAGTGTAATAAAATAAATATTCGCTCAGAAATACTAATCTGACAATGGATTGGTAGTCGACTTCATTTTTATTAAAAAAAACACGTGGTCTAACAAAAAGGAGCAATTGCGCCGAAAAAAAAATATTGGATCCTAACCCAAGACAAAAAACGAAATATTAAAAACCACAGTACCAATGAATTTCTTTGAAAAAAATTTTTTTTTGCGTATTTTGGTAGATAAAAAACATAAGAATTAGAATTAGAATTAAGCGAATGGATCGAAATCAAAATCTATACTTATATTTCGAAGAGAATAAAGTTTTGTGTTTTTTGGTGACATTCCCAACCAAAACTGAAGTCGTGTTCCAATTCATTGGTAGCTTGTTTATTCGGTTATTACCCAAAGACCACAGTTGTTAGGTTTGATTCATTTAAAATGTAAAGAACCGCCCGTTCTTTAGTTTCTTATTAAATCCAAAGAAAATTGATATTCAAGTTTTACCACAAAGATAAACATTATTTTTAATGGTCTCAGTGACAGCATTCAATAGAAATAAAGAAAAATAATTTATTATTAATAAACTAAAATAAATATAAATGAAATTATTTTATATCATGAAAACCACACCAATTCGAAACTTTTTAAGTTTCACTGATTGAAAATTAAATAATTTTCAAATGTAAAAATTGACGCTGCTATATTTAGAAATATGTATGTAGTAGCTAGTAGGTATAATGAAAATTTTAGAATAAATAATTGTTCGTGATATAAAATAGCACCAGAAACATAAATCAACAATATTGCATGCAGAAGACAACAGAAACACCTATGTTTCTATGCAAAATGTAGTTCAAAATAATTAAAATTAAATGCCAGCAGGGGAACGAACTACTTTCATACTTTACCATATTAATTATTAAACCCTATTATAATATCATCAAAGCTTACTATGATTTTTATGCGAAAGCCTAATATTTTATTTAAATTAAAACATTTCAGAATAATAATTAATACATAATTATAATTATGTATATAATAACAATAATACAAAAGTCCATATTAAAGTCACCTTATACGGTCAAACATTTCATAAAACATTACGTAAAACATTTTATAAAATTTGACCGTTTATAGAACATATTTTTGAATATTTCGTACACTTAAAGTTCGTTTCGTAATGTTCGATGAAATGTTTTATGAAATGTTCGACCGCGTGGGGTGACTTTTAGTAATTTAGTAATTTAGTAATTGTAATTTTCAATGGAAATATATTTCAACCGGTCGTACAATTTGTTAGTTTATAATTCAGTTCTATGATAAACTAATGTGGAATAAGGGCCTTAATCACTAAAAATCCGCTAAATCCAACGAGATCGTTCGAATTCGTAATGATGGGTCAAACTATACATGCACAATAGGGGGGAGGGGTTGGTTGTTATATATATATTGACATATTCATTTTGATATTTCAGTGTTGTTTCGACATTTGAAGAATCCAAATATTAAAAAATTTGGTGAATTATGATGAAATAAAAATGAATAAAAATAATACGTTGTCAATTCCATTAATTTAATCCTCAAATTTTAATGCCAAAAAGAAAGTGTGTTTTCTCACCCCATTCGACCAAATTTCAGAAAATTACAGTTTTTTTTTAAAAAAATCTGTCACAACAATTTTTTTTTAAATTTTCTTTGTTATTCTCTGTTCATCTCCCCGCCACCCAGGCTTATGGAAAAGAGTATAAGAATTTTTTTTTTTCAGAATAGTTACTATCGTCTTTTGAAAATGAATTTTGTGTTTTCTCACCCCGTTTTACAGTACTGTTCTATAAAACAAAAAACGAAAACAAAAACAAGAACATACCGGGACGTGGATACCACCAACTATCAAAAAGTCCAACAATCAATAAAAACGAAAATAAAGTTAAATTAAGACGACGGCGGTAAGGACTTGCAACTGTTATGAAAACCAACTCGTGAAGTGTTGATGAATTCTACACATAATGTTCATAGGCTCAAACATACCGTAGTTTGTTCTGTGCCGTTCAATGAAGAGAAATTCTTGGTATCTAAGTTGCGAATTGGGCACGTTGAATCTGATAAGTGACAATAACTGAGAAGAGTCTACCCGACCAGTAATTAAATCAAACACAAAAAGACTGCGCGCAACAGACCGCTTCTGTTCTAATGTTTCAAGACTTATCAATTGGCATCTGCTTTCATAAGATGGTAGATTTAGAGGATCTCTCCACCCAAGTTTACGTAAAGCCATGATACAATGATACATTGTAAAGCATAACGCACGAAGAAAGTTGTGTCATGAAAAAATAATGCTATTTGGTCATACATTCGCCCCCTCCGATAAACCCTCTTTGAGATACACTTGAAAATATATAAAAATCAGCCATTTTGTATAAGGGGTACCTTAAGGAGTGATTTAAAGTGAGTAGTTGCTATGGGAGATTTTCGCAATTAAAAAATAATGGGACCACTACATACAAACCATTGCCCCTGGAAGCCACCGTTTTGGAGATTTTTATAAAAATGCAAGATTTTGGGCCGACAACAACAACACAAACCTCGTTAAGCATGGCCAAATGTTGGTTAATTGGCCCAAATTTTATGCTGTTCATAGATTTACACCTTAGCAATTCGGAATTTGCCCGAGGAGCGACAATTTAAAAATACATCGTTTTTAGTGGGCAGTCTAGTACACTAAAAAAATTGAACTGAGAATGCTACCGCCAGAATCAAACCATTGATCAGTATTAACATGTGCTATTAAAATTTATTTTAATGAGTAATCCTAAATGTTTTGGTATATTCTAAAATGAATCAGCCAGTCACATTTACAACACAACTGAGAATTTTGTTTTAGATTTGCATATTAAAATAATATAATTAATAAAGAAGAAAATATTTATTTTTATATTCTCGTATTATACAAAATAAATAAAAATAATTAATAGTAATTAATTAATAAATGTTAATTATAAGAACATGCTTCATAAATGTCATAAATTAATTTTATTTATTATTCTCAAGTTGTACTTAAATTGTACGAAAATATGTTTTCCAAAATCAGTACCTTTTTTTATTTTAGACTAGTTCAAGCACAGTTACTATTGTAGTCAAATCCTATCCATATGTGACAGGCTAAGAAATCCAAGATGCATACTTTGGTATTTTGGATCACCTTAAAGTATATAAATGAGAAATATTTCGTGTATAGATCCCCTGAAATCGGAGATGTTCAAATTCTCAATGATTGTTTTTACATGGAATAACTGTTTTATTATGATTACATTTATTATAGTTCTCTATTTAATTAATACATTTATATGTTTTGCTAATTCTGTTAGAGCTGTCAATTAATAATGATAAGAAATACAACTTGTATTATAAAAGAAACGTAATGAGAACACATCACGAGCGAATTAAAAAAGACGATTAATTAATTAATAAATTATGTATAATCATCAACTGCACTTTCACTAATCAAATTATTTTGTAAACTTATTAATCGCAAAATAAGTTTTGCAGTTGATTATCTGTTTTGATATTTGTAGATGAAAAGTGAGATATAAAGAGCGGTAAATAACATATATAAGTAAGGTAGATGTATTTTCACAAAAGTCATTAATTTGGTTTCCAAATTTTTGATTACTAGTGTCCATAGTTAGAATTTACAATGAAGTGTCTAGTCAGCATCTTTTTATTTGGTTTGGTTGACACTCAGGTGAGAAATACTAATTATTGACAGTGCATTCGAATGTCTTACTGTAGGTACTACTTTTGTCTTAAACTAACTTACTCAACTATATTTCTAAATCCTCACTTTGACTTCATTGAACAAAATCTATAAGAGCAAATAACTGAAGACGCTGAAAATAATCCACAATTTGCTGAAATTTATCTCCAATTATTAGATATGTTCACGGAAATTGTTACCTTAACAGAAGAGTGCAATAAAATTGAAGGATTCTTAAAACAATTGTAGTTTTATTAATACAGTAACTAAACTATATATAATTATGTTTTTTTTTTTCATACTGGGATTGTCAATGCAAATAAAAAGAAATATCAGAAAACTACCAGAATGTTTTATTGGAATATATATCTTCCATAAGTAATTAGCCACCATTAAGAATACTTAAAAATAGTATCATTTTTTACATTGTATTATTTGTTATTTTTCTGATATTCAGCTTGAGCCAAAATATAATTTTGCTTTCATGGAATTGTTCAATACATCTGTGACCAGTTTTGAATACGAAAATGGAAGAAATAAAGAAGCTCAATTTTTCGAATTACCAAATATTAAAAACTTAAACTATTTATATATTGAAAATTAATGTTTTATCATTAAGCTTAATTTTCAAATGGTTTCATTTTCTAAACTAATAGTTTATTGAACATTTTATCGATTATACAAAAAAAAAAATTATTGAAATCTTATAGTTACATTAAAAAATGTTGTTGTTTTCTTTAATCTGTATTTTATATTTTTATTTATTATAGTTTTGATAACATTTCGTGATAATGCTGATATTTTAAAAATTAGTTAAAAATAATAACAAATATTTTTATTAATACCTAAGCTAATGTTTTCGTTGTTGTCATTAAAAACTAAGAAGAAATGCAAAAATGTAATAATGACAAAGAATTTGTCTGCTCTTAGATATATTAATAATAAGTTCTATTATTTAATATTCTTAACGTCGAATTTTCGCTATTTGAATAAAAAGTTACCTAAAGAGAAAAAGAAAGAAATATAGTCGTCGAATCAATTTAATCAATTCCATTACATAGTTAAAACAATTTAGTTACCAATCGTTTTTTTTTCAAAAAGTAATTTAAAAACATATTTAAATTTAAAATATCCAACATCTTATGCTCCAACTTATTATTAAGAAATATAAATGCTCACCAAATTATGATATACTATTACAAAATAAATATTAATAAAGAATTATAATGATTTATTATCTTATCTTTACTATTATTACAAATAGTGAAAAAAAAAATTAATTGAAATCCGAATAATTTGATGAAAAAATGTCTAATACCTAAATCATGAATTGAATTTACCGACAAAACAGTATCATATTAAAGTTTCAGTTATTATCTTTTATTTTATTTTTTTTTACAAATTGCGTCAGGTCAGATCAATATTTTAAGTATAAGAACCTAATTAGTCGTACCTATATAAGTTGTAGTAATATTGAATCAGTCAGCAGTTGAAAATTTGTTTTGAAAAAACTATAATCACAATCAAAATGAAGTTAATATTTACGGTTGTCTTAATTGCAACTGCTCTGGTAAGAATAAAATTTGAACACAACATAAATTTAAATATAAAATTAAGTGTAAAATGTATTAAAATAGATATTGTATTGAATCGAAATATATTTTTGTCGTTAGATTTGTTATACGTCGGCTGCAGGGCAGATACCAATTCCAGACACTGCGTTAGATTGCATTGTTGTAAGTATCCATTTTATTAAATTAAGAAAAATCTCTCAATAACATTTAAACAATTTATTCTAGGTTGGCTTACAGAAAGCGATTACTGTAGCTCCAAAATTTGAAATTGAATTAAATCATACACAAGTATTTTGGACCGAACTTATAAAAGAAGCATTCACTTGTAATAAAATAACTGATTTCTTTCATGAATTGTAAGAATTAAAATTAATCAACGACATTAATGCAATTCTTATATTCAATATTTATACATATATATTTTTTTAATTTTAGATTATGCCAATGTAAATGGAAAGAACTCTTATTTGAAAGACAATTAGCATACATAGAGTTTATTCAGGATAATGTGAGTTAATTAAAAACAATTGAAAAATATTTTTTTATTCTACAATAATTTTGTAATAATAATTAAATTTATAAAATTTATTCCATTTAGCTTAATTATCACGCCATTAAAGAATTCGATCAATTACTTGATGAGCACACCAGCCATTGTTTCGTTACAAATAAGGATAAATATTTATTTACTAAAATATTTAAAGAAACCATAATGAAGCTTTTTTAATTATTAGTAAATTGTAAATAAATTTCATATTAAAGTGTTGTCATATATAAGCAACACCTATAATAATCTTATATTCAATACATTTAGTAAATACAAATTAAAACAATTATTAATGGAGTTTTTTTTATAAGTCTTTACACAGATTCCATTCCAATTGTTAATTTAAATTAATTATTATTATTAAAGCAAAGGATATTTAAAGAAATAATTTTTAGATAAAAAATCTTTAGATAAAAGTTGCTAAATATAGAACTTTCAATTAGATAATTATAACTATTTTTGTACAGAATATTGAGTAAAGTATAGAAATGTGAATGACTTTAAAGAGTTTTCAAATGTGGACAGTTATGACGTAAAGTCATATTGTTATAAGTTAAAAAAGTTTAAATAGCTATAAATATAAAGAAGAACAAATAAATCAGAAGACATTGATGAATATAAAAAGATGAAATGATAAGAATTTAATTATAGAACGGGAACTATAATCATTTTTTCTTTGCATTTGATGATAAAATAATTAAATACAAATGTTAACAAAATATCGCTCTAATTGTCTATTTTTTTTTTCATATATAGATATTTGATTTTTTTTCTTTTCAGTTTTGTCAACATAGTTGATTTCGGTTTTTTTATTTTTATTTTTTGGTTGGAAAAGTGTTCAATGGTTAAATTGAAAGCAAGAAAAACATGATATTAAAAACAAGCTAAAATTTAGACAGATTTTTTTTTTAAGAAAAAAATGCAACTATGTTGAAAAAATTGAAAAAAAAAAAACATTAATAAAAAGGTAAGTACAATACGATAAAACTATATTAACAATGAAGTATCGTTACAGTTTGTGGATTATGGATTTATAGCTTAGAGACTAAAGCAACCGAACGGGAATCGGGAGATCGTGAGTTCTAGTCTCACTGGAGGTTAAAAAATGTATCTTAAAAAAAGTTTGTTTTTAATAACATGTTTTTCTTGCTTTTAATTTAAACATTGGACACTTTTCCAAGCAAAAAATATAAATAAAAAAATAGACATTTGACCGACTAACCAGAGCACCTTCAATTAAGATTAATATCTCATTCTCATCGTAGAGATAGCGAGATCGAGCGAATGTAAACCAATTGTAAATGGGTGTAATTTCAGCTAGTTAAAAATAAAAACAAAAACGATTTCCAAATAATTTAAATGTGATTGAAATATATTCACTATTTTTGAATATTTGAATAAAAAGCAACCAAAAAGTGTAAATGAATAAGAATACTGTAAAATTTATACCAGTTTATATATTAAATAAAATGGCTATGGTCTATATTTTCGAATGAATACAAAATTACAATTTATAAGATCTGACATCCTGAAAAAATGCAGGAGTTAGTTCTAAGGACATACGAAAAAAAACTAGGCGTGAACTTTAAAAATCTCCATACAAAATCCCACTCTAGTATGCAACTTTAGATAAAAAATTTGCACATGTTTAAAAGGATTTAACCGATCGCTTATTTTAAAAATCGAAAAGCAATTTGTATAGATAACTTTGTTTTATAAATTAACAGATTTTAATTCATTTTTGATAAATTCGGTCGAATTTTGAAACAAATCAAGTATTGGATTGTCAAGTTTTTTTCATTTGGTTTGACCACTTGGAAATTGGGGAAAATTTTCTTTTTCATGATCTCAAGATTGGCCGGGCGGATTTTGATGGTCGATAAACCAAAAGATGCAATTTTTTTTACAAAAATATACATATTAACGTTTTATAATAAATCGCTTCTTTGTTTTGGGATCCAATCTTTTTTTTTTCAGTTTTTGGTGTTTCGGGTTACTGCTCTCTTTTTTTCGAAAACATGTTTTTTTTTCTAATAAAAATGAAGTCGTGTAGCAATCTACTGGCAGCCTGTTTCTTTTTCTCTCTTTTTTTTTTTTTAGTTTTCGACATACCCTACTGAAATAAGCTTTAATCTCCAGATTCAACGTAAAAAAAAAAACATATATCAGTGCTATCAATATCGAGAATTGAGATAATATAAAAAAGCTAAAGTACTCGATATAAAGTTCAATCGTAACATAAGTATAAATATGAACAATATTTTCGTGATAAGTTATTAGTTTCGTTTTTGTTTTTGCCATTTATAGTCACAATGAAGAATTCTTATTTTATTTTCCCAATTGTATTCGCTATCATTCAGGTACACATCTTTTATATTTAGAGTTTAGTATGTTATTGAAAATGTATTGATCTCAGATTATTTGATAGAAATTAAACTTTAAAAAAATAATTAAATATTTTATTAAACAACATTGTTCTAAATATCTAATTGATTTCAGATTTTTTCTATATCCGATGCGTTAGGAATTCCAGTCCCTGATGGAGGATTACAATGTACAAACGTAATTAAAAGAAACTTAAGAAAGCTTTCAAATTTGGTAACAATCTCCAATCATATCATAGTAATCATACAATTTATTTACAGGCTGGATTTGCAATTGCCAAGCGTAATTATAGCGAATACTATTATCCATTAGATCGATTACAATTATTTATAAATAATACTATTACAGAGGCTGAGGCTTGTAATAGAATATCCGAATTTGCAGCTCAATTGTAAGTTTTTGTAGTAAATTAAAATGTAATAAAAAATTACAAAAAATTAAAATGTTCGAATGCTCAAAGCTATTTTAATTTTATGTTGAAGATTATGTCAATGTGAGTGGAGATATGAAGTTTTGAGGCAAAACAGAGTTTTTATAGACTACATTAACAGCAATGTACGTAAATTATACAAATATTATATTGTAACCACATTCAAATTATTTATATTATTTCTCTTTTAGCTTGAATACGAAGAAATTCTGATTTTCATTAATATCTTAATAAGATACATTGGCCATTGCCTACCACAACAGAGACCGTTTATGCAGATTATTCCGGAAAGTAATTTCGACATTCTTGGATTTGGACTTCAGTAAAAATATCACATTTTTGCACATGTAAATTGCGTTCAGATGTGGTTCTTTTATAATAAAATTTACATTAAAAAAAAATTATGATTTTTCTTCCTTATCTGTACTTGTTGATGATGATAACTTTTTAATATTTTGAATCAGGGATGGAATGATTTAAATCAAGCTGATTTAAATCACGATTTAAATCAATTGTCATTTTCATTTTTAACATTAATTTTTGACAAATTTTTTTTTTTTTTTAATCTTAATTTTCAATTCTTTAATATTCAATAAATTATGAGAATAATCTTGATTGAAATTTAGACAACTACATCAAAATTACATAAACATAACTTTCTGCTATTTTTTTTTTTTAATTTGAATTACTGATTTTATTTTTTTTCTGAATAAATTGAATTTTTTGAAATATTTTTTAATTCCATTTGTCAATATGTATTAGTTATCATTATCTTTTTATTATTATTTGCCATTCTTTATTGCAGTTTCTAATTAATTTAACTTATGACAATATGTTGATTAATATTAAAAAAATCTGATTTAAATCAAATTTATCAAATGTCATGACTTTTTTAAAAATTACATTGAAGTTTTCCATCCCTGTATTGAATAAAAGAAATGTAAAAATCACAAATTTAAATTATTGTTATTTTATTTCATGATTATTTATTGACATTATTATCTGTAGAAGCAAATCATAATTATTATCAATTTTTCGAAATTTGACTATTTAAAGCGTTTCTCAGAAATTATTAAGGTAAATAATATAGATAGATAAATAATTTTGTGAATTGGCAACAGGTATAGTTCGGATTACATGAAAATCTTTTTAGCAACTTATATATATAATAAAAAAAAATTTCGTCTTTTTGGCTCATTAAAGCTGTCTCATCTTCTTTTAGTATCAATAATCAACCAAAACGATACAATTGTTAATACAATTATATTGAACTTTTTTTTTCATTATGAGAAACGAACAGCTGCAGTATTCAAATACCTTAATTTTCTCACTAGAACCGAACGGAACATCATGCATACTTTGGAAAGTCAATTTTAGAACTGTTTACTTTATAAAGTATGAGTTTTTGCAATGCCTTTGTATACTTCACAAAGTATATTCTAAAATATACTTTGTAAAGTATATCAATTATACTTTATAATGTATACTTTTCAAAAATTCATACGTTGTTGTAAAGTATACATTTGTTCCAATATTGACTTTCCAAAGTATGGATTTTACATACTTTGAGTGACCACTAGGGATAAATTATCAGAGTAAATGAATTTTCAGCTAGCGTACATAAAGCCATATATCGTCGGTGATCTGACATTAGGTACTACGAAAATCATAAGCAGCTGTCTGCAGGTTATACAAATAGAATTATACGTTCTTATGCATTTCGTAACATTTGCTAATGTCAGATGACCCACGATATTACATTTAAGCACTATCAATAATAATGCGAATAATATAAAATTGGAATTGGTAAATAATGTTTCATACAAAAGGAAAATCTCAATCAAATCTGCAAACGTTATAGTATAAATACTTAAATATTTTGAACATTATTCTAATAATTTATTAGTTTTGATTTTATTTTTGCCATAATTATTAATTATAGTCACAATGAAAATGTTTCCTTTCATTTTTGCAATTCTATTTGTTGAAGTTCAGGTAAAATATTTAATAGGCCTAAACTCTTATTTTAAAATACCGATAATTTACTACAAATTAAAAAAAAACACACAAAATTTTAATTATTATTTATATTTAAATTACAGGAAGTAATTTATTTATTTAAACATATATAAGGAATTGAGTATAAAATTGGATCCTCGAATTATAACATTATTTTTTATTAATCAAATGAACACAGTGTATAAAATAAAAATATCGATTTAAAATATGCTGATTACAAAGAAGAAATTTGATGTATTGTTTTGTTAAACCGTTAAATTTCATTTATACTTATAGTTTATTTAAGTATAAATATATTCGTAGAGATAACCTTTTTCTAACAATTAACCTCATTTAAAAATACTCTCAAAGTTTGGTAAATTATAATGAGTTATACTAAAAAAGAAAGGGAAATAGAATCGTACAGTGCTTCTTTGCTTAGGAAAAAATTTATTTATAAACAAAAAAATAACTCAAAATATTAGCAGTAAATTTTTAAATCGCGATAACCGAAAAAAAAAATCTATTTTCAGAATAAGATATAATGATCAGTTTAAATAAGCAATCATCAGATTCAACATAAACAAAAAACACAATTTATAGTGCTATCAATATCGAGAATTGAGATAATATAAAAAAGCTAAAGTACTTGATATAAAGTTCAATCGTAACATAAGTATAAATATGAACAATATTTTCGTGATAAGTTATTAGTTTCGTGCTTATTTTTGCCATTTATAGTCGTCACAATGAAGAATTCTTATTTTATTTTTACGATTTTATTCGTTGTATTTCAGGTACAAGTTTGTTTTTTTTTAATGCTCATACGAAAACGAAATTGAACATTTTATTCCAAAACAGATTGTTTAAAAATTTGCAATTACTCTAAATATTTAATTTTATTCAGATTTATTCTGTATCCGCTGACAAAGGTATACCTATAACTGAAAGAGGATACGAGTGCATGACCGTAAATAACGAAAAAAAAATAATAATAGAGATTTCATGGTTTGTAACCACATCATTAATATCATATATTTATAGGCAGGAGTTGCAGCTGCCAAGCGTAATTATCCCGAATTCTCTCATCCATTAGATCGTTTACAAACATTTATAAGAACTACTTATACGGAAGCCGATGAATGTAATAAAATAGCAGAATTTGGAGCTGAGTTGTAAGTCTTTTAAAATATTAAAATATTTGAAATTAATACGTTACGATGCTCATCATCAATTTAATATAAAAAAAAATATCTACAGAGTCTGTCAATGTGAGTGGAGGACTAGTGTTTTGAGGCAAAACAGAGTTTTTATAGACTACATAAATGATAATGTAAGCAAAATATTAACTTTTTAATGGAATTAGACTCCTTTTGAATAGATTATATTATTTCCTTTTTGTTTTTAGCTTGAACACGAAGAAATACTCATGTTTGTGAACATATTAGTAAGATACATCGGGCATTGTATGCCACAACAAAAACTATTCGCAAAAATGTTTCCAACAAATAATTTTGACCTTTTAGGATTTGGTCTTCAGTGATAGGATTTCAATTTTTCTAAAAGACATTATGTTAATTAAATTTTCTTATTTTTAAAATAAAATATATGTAAAAGAGAAAAGTATTATTGAGTTATGATTAAATCCTATTTGTACGTTTCCCACTTGAAAATAATAGAATAATCCTAACTTCCAAAAAATCACTCGAAATTCGGAATCGGAACTATTTCTTATCCTGATCATTTTGTATGTGGTCCCATCGTGTGATATTTTAGTCTCCACCAGGGTTCGAAAATATCATGATATTTTTTCACTAACTTATAAAAATATATATTTTTATATTTTTCAATGTTTCTAAAAAAAGAAGTAAGAAAAATCATATATTTTTAGGTTTTTAAGATGATTCGTAGAATTAAAATAATTAAACGAACCAATGGAAAAACTTAAAAAAGTTAATAAATATCTAATTGGTTTATATCAAATACCAAAATATCATTTGATATATATCTAGATATATATCAATCAAACTCTGGTCTCCACATACAAATTTACCAAATTTATCGTATGATTACCCCTTTCTATCCAAGTATAAGGCAAAATGTGCTAATTTCATGTGATAATTTCGTGATAAATTTGTTTAAGGCTCATTCTGTACCTAATATCTATAAGTGGCACCCTGAAATAATGATTTTAATCCTTTTCATATCTCGGGAACTGGAAGTATAAGTTATTTTCAGAATAAGTTAATAATCAGTGATTTAATCACCACGTAGCAGATAAAAGTAATATCTAATTATTACGAATTCATATAATCTATAATTGATATGTGTTCTACATATATTCAAATTTAGGTACATTTTAAGCCATTTTTAAAAGTTATTATTTAACTTTTCTTTAATAAGTAAATATTTTAAATATGGTTAATGAAATAATTTTATTAATTGTTTATGTAGGAGGTAAACGTATTACCGTTGATATAAAAAAAAGAAATATACTTCATCTTTCATAAGAAAAATATTTACATATATTATTATTTGCAACAAATGCATTGGACAATTTGAATCATTAAAAATATACATTTTAATTAAGTCATTCAATAATATGTATGTATGTTTGATTGGTTGTACTCGAGTAAATTGAAACTTGAAATATCACCTATAGGTAATCGATACACTTAACATGTATATAGAAAAAATTGCTTTAAAGAAAATATTATCAACATATATAGCTATATTATATATATAATATATCTTATACTTTCAATGCAATGCATATTGATTAGTGAATTTCAACATTGTAAGTTGATTAAATTTACAAATTTATAAGAATTTAATAATTGAAAGCTAGGTAAAAAGTGATAGTCTGATAATAAGAAAACAGTTACAACGAAAATGATTCTGATTGCAAATTTGAAAGTGCTTTCTTTTCATAAATACTCCTTAAGTAGAATTCATTAGTCGAATAAGATAAATATGTATTAGAGGTGAGAATATTCCCGTAATTGTTGTAAAGATCTTGTAAAGCTACTATTGTCGTAAAAATTCTGTTATGACAAATTGTTATATGGAGAGATGCAAGATTATTAGGATTTTACAATGTTATCGGAACACCCTTAATATTGATAATTTCCTGACACTCAAAAATATGACAACTGTTTTTAATTTAAGACTTGAGAAATGCTTATTTAAATTGCATCTTTGAAATAAATATAAGAAATTCAACAATCATTCTTTAATTTATTGAAAGCTCTGCGATAAGTATTTAAATAATATTATTTATTTTGAATTATATAATTAGTATTAGAAAGGAAAAGAGAAAATGGAGACCATTAATAATTTAACGAAGAAAAAGCTTACAGCAGCACACTGTACTGTTCCGAAAAGTATTGATTGTTTCTCAGTTTGAGGATCTAAATTGCAATACACCTAGAATACCAGAAAATCAATTGTATAGAATCGTTTTCAATTTTACAAAAAATCCTAGTTATAGATTATTCTATTGGAAATATTTCTAAAACGTTGAAAATAGGAATAGCTACTTAAATATAAATAAATACAATGAACATAAGCTGTATTTATTTATTATAGATTTATACTACACATATTTATCGTTATTTTTGGATATGAAGATATTATTTTCATGATAATTCATCCCTGCCATCAGTTCATCGGAACTACACAGGTTGAAGACGACCAGTTTTTGTCCGCGGCGGCTACACAATTCAATAATATAACGAATAATATATTCCGTAAACATTTAACATATTCAAAATTCGATTTTTATTCAATATGATTTTTGATTACGAAATATGAAAATATATTTCCAAAATTATTCAATGGTTTATCAATAGCCATGGTTAATATAGTTTTCTTAACAATTTCAGACATGTCATTATTATTATTTACTTAAAATAGAATATTGAGAATTAATCTATCATTTATTATTACTGTAATAATATAAATGTCTATCGAAATTTATTTATATTCATATAAATTATTTATCTATCAACCAAAATAATCACATTAATATTTCAGTAGGTATTGTTATCATACAAGGTAACCATTAACTCATTTTTATTTCATTGTTTGTTTACCTTTGCTACACGAGAATAACAAACAAGGCCCGTTTTAGCTCAATAGACAAACGACAACAAAAAAAAAAGAAAACAATATATTTGTTTGTAGGAAAAAAAAAACTTAAAAAAGTCTTTCAAAACGATAATTAGAATAACTTCTCATAAAAGTTTAGTTAACTGCATCTGGTTTGAAAGGATAGTCGATTGAATTACAAATTCGAAAATTTAATTACTATTATTTAAATATAAGTATTTATTTCTAGCAGAATTTAATATTTTGTTTATATGTTTACATACAGTCTGTACTGTATGGTAGCATATACTTAGCTAAACTTTTCAATGAGTTTTCAATTTATAAAATTTAAAATGTCCATTCTCAGTTTTTTATTAAAGATTATTAATATAAAATATGATGCAATCTAGATTGATAATATACATTGACCCCACCGCCAAACTTAGTATATAAATGATAAACATATCAAATTGATAGTAATATTTGAATAGTTTTCAATTCAAGTGAATCTTATTAAAATAATTTTTTTTGTAAATAATTCAAAATGAAAATAATAACTAGATTTTGTATTATTATCGGATTGTTTTTCTTTCAGGTAATAATTGTTTATACGCATTTGTAACAGTCTAAATGTAATAATAATTTATTTTACAGTTCATATTTAGTGAAAAAATACCAAAACTTCCTAATTTTAATGTAAATGAGAACACATCACATTGCGTTGATGTAAGTATTTCTACATTATCTTTTTGCGTATAGGATTTAATTATCTTATTAACAAAATAAAATTAATTTATAACCTAACGATTAAATTGGAATAAAATCTAAATTGGAACAGGAAAAAATCGCTGAAGTAATAAAAACGTATCCTCAATATAAAGAAGTATTTCTGGAAGTCCAAACGGTTTTGAAAGAGATTATTTCAAAACGATTAGCTTGCAATGAGTTGAATGCTTTTGCACAAATGTATGTCCTAAAAACTATATACCTACTAAAATGAAAATGAAAATAATATTTGATTTAATGTTTATATTATTTTAGAATGTGCAAATACAATTGGACCGTTTTTGCTAAAGAAAAGGCTAAATATTTGAATAATTTGATTAAAGATAAGGTTTGTGAAAAATATAAGTAGACAAACAAAAAAAAACATGAAATGATTTTAACAAATTTTATAATTAGATTTTTTTTTAATTTCTCTAACAGTTGGGTGAGCATTCAGACGAATTTATTAATAAATTTAGTTCAATGGTTTATGAATGTTTTCCATTAAAAAAACCAAATCGGATACGTTTTGATGAAATTTCATTCAACAATTTTTAAGCGTAAAATTTATTGAATTAAGCATCTTACATATTCATGAAAATGGATAGTGGGTAACATCGTGAAAATTTCTTCTCTCTTTTCATTTATTCTTTTAGATTGAATAAATGAAATATGCTCCCCGTATTATATAATTGTACTTACATAATTATCCTCTTTAAATATAGAATTATTAAAGCTACTTAATGATGTAAGAAAACAAAAACAGTAATTAAAGGCTTTATATTTAAATAGAATTGATTTTACTATTCCCACTATCAATAATTCGAAATGAAAATTAGTAATAAAATAAATCATAAGAAGCAACTAGTAGTTACTACTGATAATATTGTATGTTTGTGCACAAATTCTAATATCATAGCTGCACTTCAAATAATTAACCTATGTACGAATAATAATGTTAAGTCATTTTATGATTAATCGAAATAATAAGATGCCGTACAGTATTCAATTTAATTCAATTTGATTTATTCATTCGGTATTTTTAACATAACATCTTACAGCGGCGCCAACTTTCATAATTGCTACGAGTCACTGAACCGCGAAAAAAACCACACTACGTGAAAATCGTATTTCGATAAAGTGAAATCGGAAAAAGATACTACATATTTTCCTATAAACCGTGAAAAAAACCACACTATGTGGAAATCCTATTTTGAACTATGTGTTGCCGAGTCAATTTCTATGGGTTGCTCATATATCCCGGGCTATCTAGAAGTTGGCACCACTGACATCTTATTGTGAGATACTTACAAATCATTATATTAATATTATTTCAGCAACTGAAATTTTTATTTTCTATTTTAGTGAAATGTTTAAAGGAAAATGAATGATTAATAATACTTTAAATGTAGTTTAGAGTATTAAAAATAGAAATAAATAAATAATATAAAATTAGGCTTAATAACGTGCTAAATGATAAATACTTCTTCAATTTTGTTTATTGTCCCAAGTAACCTTGTTCAGGTGACATCGTTAATACTAAGAATAATCTGTGAAATTTTTGATTTCATTAATTTATTAATTCTTTTTCGCCATATTAAAACTAATTTAAATATGCGACATAAATTGTATTTTTATTTTTTTTATTTTTTTATATGTGCATTGAATCAACAATATTTATTGTTTATATTTTTTTTTTATTTTCTTTCTAAATAATAATAGCAAGATTGGTATAGCCCAATAACTGGTTTTTAATTATTTTCAAAGATTCTTCTGAATGATGAAATGTAATATTATCATGGAATAAAGTTTTGTTTAAAATTTATTGTCAAGTAAACACACTATAAAACAAGAATAATCTAACATTATGTGTATTTACAAATAAATATTTGAATTGGAATTATTTAACATAATATTGCACCAATTATTATTGTACATCTTAAACATTACATTGCTATTAGTAAATAATGATTAAATATGAAATGCTTAACTGTGCAAAAATTTAAACCAACATTTTATGAAATTTAAAACCATATTGTAACAAGAAAATATTTTTGAAACATTGCTGAATTTTTTGCTTGCTGGGACATACCTAAAGCTATGACATGACGTGACAATATTGTATTTAAAACAGGCCGTCGAACCACTTCGAATTTGGTTCCGGTTTTGGGTTCAGTTCCAATCTGGAAAAAAAATTTGGTTCCAGTT
>JAABKK020021621.1:0-18283 GCA_011634745.2 Catotricha subobsoleta | reverse complement strand
TATTTAGAAGTTTCCATCTTGAAAATCTCTAAATGTACTGAATTTTTCTATTAGGAATAAAAAAAATTGTTCGCCATACGCATCTGAGATTTTTCCGCCAAAAAGAATAAAATTTGTATGAAAATTTTGGTTAAGTGAAATCTTTTTCCGTCTTTGACGAGATTCCGTGAAAAAGAAGCTCTGCCTCTGAGGATTTTCACTATATTTTTTTTTTTAATTTTTAATAATAGCTAAATTGTTCGAACAAAATAAGCTTAATAAACATTTAAACTTTATATATGTATAATTCATAACAAAGCTGGGCGTTATTTTTGGGATCGCCTAGGGCGCCAAAGTAGCTAGCGCCGGCTCTGAGTAAGTAAATGACATCTAGTTAAAAAATTCGATAATTGTTACAATGGTTACACTCTTATTTTTGCCATTTAATATATTATATGTATTAATGTACAAAATAATGCTATAAATATTAAGGTGGTTCGGCTTTTCATATTTAAAATATTTATATTAGTTTTTGTATATACAGATATTCAATTATACTAAAGATATATTTAAATTGAACCCAATTTTCTGACATAGATGTCCGATTTGGGTCATATTCGTATGTTCATATTAACATTGGAATAGATCACCAACAAAAAGATCTAGATCAAAATGAAGAGTCAATAAAGAAAAGATCTAGATTAACAGATTAAATTTAGATCACTTTTCAAAAAACGGTCAGAAAAAGCTTAAATAACATTATTATTGAATAGAAAATAACAGGTAGGCAATTAGTTTATCATTAACAACAACTAATTAAGAAAATGATCGTTCATATAAATATGATATTTCATATTTTCCGTTTTTAAGAACAGCTATTAATTGCTCTTTATCACTCAATTTAAACGTTTTTTTTTATTGTGTTCTTTATTAACTTATTTTGAATGAGATTATATACTTTTGTTTTCCTCACTTTATATTTCAAATGATATTGAAAATCCAGAATTCAATAAAAATAAGTTAAATTTTACCCTTTGTTCTTACCAAGGAATTAAAATATGATAAAAAGTTATCCCAGAGTGCTTAAATATTGGTATTTATTGGTATTCATTGGTATTCATTCAAATGATCTAAAGCTGATGACCCCCACTATTTTTGGATGTTCAAGTTTTCTTACCATAAGAACCCCTCTCCGATTTTATTACTAGAATTTTTAAATCAATAATGAATACCAATACCCTCAAAAATAATTATAATTTGACCGAAGTATGAGTAATCGGCTTTACCAAAAGACTTAAGTTTTTTTTTATGAATTTCTCAAGACTCAGAAAAATCGTGTTTCGAAATATGAGAAAATTGAAAAACGAACCATCTTAATAAATATATTACATATATTAGCATTATGAGATTACCGAACATAATATTATCTTTATCATAAAATAAGATTAAACAACAAATTTATGAAAGTTTGCAAGTTGTTTAATTGCTTAATTTTATTCCCCATCTCTCTATCTATCAAACCTGGTTAAATGCGCTTTGCCAACCAACTTTTCAATATGTGTGTGTTCATTAAATAAAGATGTTGATAATAATTTTATAATTACAACTATATGAGAGTGTAAAAGGGGGGCGTTGAAAAAAAAAATATCCAGAAAAGTAAATTGTAAACTACATAAAAATATTATATCGGTATATTAAAAATTTGTTATTCAAAAGAGACGAAATAAAATATAATATTAATAAATATGTCTGAGCCCTTTTATTATTGATAATACCAAGACTTTTAAATGTTTTACCAATTGAGACGTGTGTAAAGATTTCTTCTTTAAGTATCTAAATCTAAAGAAAAGATGAATTGTTTTACGCTGATTAGATTATAGGTGCGTGCATGTTTAATTAAAAAGTTAGAGCCATATTTTTCTTTTATTTTGGAAAATATATATAAAAAAAAGAAAAAAATTATCTTTTTTTTTCATAAATGAAGATTTATGAATGTTTTACTTTTACATTATAAAGCATTTTCTAGAGGCAAAGCAAAAGGTATTGTAAACATTCTGTTGTTGCTAGGGTTTTTCTTATTTCTAAATAATTTTAATATTGAATCATTAATTCGTAAATAAATATTTTAATTGGCATATATTTCTTTTTTTAATTTACTCTTATTACAATCCGCGGCCAATCCAATTTTGTTTTATTCTTTAACATCCTCGGCCTTTGTCTAAATGTAGAATTTAATCTATGGGATTGTTAAATATGACTATAAACACTCCCCCATTTTATCCTACAGGAACTAAAAGCAAACATGTCTATAGAAATTATACAATTAAAATGCATCATGTTCGTATTGCTGCGGCAATGTTAACAGTTTTGATTTTTCTCTTATTTTTTTTTATTCGTATCTACTTAAATACTAAAAGGTTCGGCTTTGTGTTTATATTCAGTGTTCATTGTTGTAGGTGTATACTTAATCAAATTATTCTAATATTGTGAAAATATTGTATTTCTTTATGTGTTGAGCTGAGCGTAAATGTTAAAGGTTACAGAAAAATGACGCTTTATATACATTCACAGTATAATTAATGTTATTAAAGGTAGGTTGGTGGGTATTTATGAAAAGAAATTCAAATGTAAATGAAAGATGACCGTCAGATGGTGTATGATAGTGTTTGATGTTGTGGGTCTTTATCAATACGATATCGATCTAAAAAAGATAAAAAAAAAAAACCGAAAATTTCATTATTAATAATTTCATGAAATTTATTTTTAGCTGGATGCTGAAATTGGTATTATTTTACACTGATCAAAAATTTAAAAAATTAAAAATGTATTAAAAATTCCGAGCATTAATTCTTAATTCGCATCAATGTACTTTCTTATCTAATTCTCGTAATACTGTTTTAAGTGCAAGTTACAAAGCGTATACCGTATCGCTTTTGTCTAGAAGAAAATGGACAACAAACTCTACTAAAAGCCTTTCAACCCCAAACCGATGTAGCTGCGACATGTAAAAAGTTTTTCATTCTTGTTATCTTGCTTCAGTTGGTTTGGCTGATCAAAAAAAATCAAGAAGAAAGTAAGAAAATAAAAGTTTGCGACATGTCCAAATATAACTTTTTCATTTATTATTTCATATATTGTATTATAATAGTGATGGTGGTTCGAGATTGTTTAAAAAAAAAAGAAAAAAAATTTCACTCTCATTTCAACTTCATTGTTCGAGGTTGATTGGTATATATAGCAATACATACATTTGCAAAGTGGTAAGGGTAACCGTACATAATAAAGTGAGTATAAAATAAATAGGAAACTTTTAAAGTTCTACAAATGAAATTTTTTTCAACATTTTTCTATGAAAATTGCTATGTATTTCTTTTTTCCGAATCGCATTTCTTTTCTTTTGGACTGAGTACACACAAACATCATGAAAAATAATGATGAGCTTTAAATTTATTATGTACAAAATTTATATGCTTCAAGATGCTATAAAATAAAAGGCTTATCTTTTTAGAATATTTATTTTTGTCATCTTTAACTGAATATTTCATGTAAAGTAAATAAAATGAAAGAAGTAATACTATATAGTATCTATACTATATATAGTCTCTTTTATATAGAGACTATAAGTAATACTTAGAAATATGAACAGAATACATATTTATGAATATTAAAATATTATTAATAGGTTTTGGTGTGTTGTTAATATGCATATTAGTCGAGGGATTAAAATGAATTCTAAGCAAAACGTGAGCATATAAATTATATTTCAACATAGAATCAACAACATTAACATCATCATCAACATGATCGTTGTCGTAATATCATCGTCTTCATGATCAAGCAAGCGATGCATGTCTAATTCCCAGTTTCCAGTCACCTTGTTGATGATAATTTGACACGTCCAAAAATAACTTTTTGTGTGTGTTTTTTGTTGCTGTTGTTTTTCTTTTCTCTTTTTCCTTTTTTTTATATTTCATTTTATTCTATTTATTTTTTTTGCCTTGCCAAGCCAACAGAAAATGTACCATTCTCAAGAAACGACACAACGACGAGGACCACCCGTGTGTATTGTAACTTTAATTCAGTTATATTTTTATTTTGTTTCTTTTTTTTTATTATTATTTTAAAGGAGTACGATATGGATGAGATGAGGTGAGCTGGGAGGTAAAGTGGAGTAGTTCCTAGTTGGAAAGTGTAAAAAGTATATTATGAGAAAACGACACGGAAAGAAATATCAAGAAAACGAAGGATATTATATAAAAACTGAAACCAAAAATATTTGACGATGATTTTTGCAGAAGGTCTTTTAGGTTTCGATTTTGTATTCCGTATTCTTGTTTCATTCTATTGAGTTGAATAAAGGAATAAAGAAGATTTTATCAGACACAAATACATACGACATACGTGCCTTTTATCTGGGATAGAAAAATAATAATAAAACAAGAAAAATAGTGGAGAGTATTTGCTTCAAAGCTGTGCGAATAAAAAAATTAAGGAAATGTTCTCCAGAGACAAATAAAAAGAATTCAAAATTGTATATGTGAAATCTTTAAAAGATTTTGTTCTACTTTCGATCGATATTTTTATGTAATTTTCATTTTTCCGTTATTTCTGTTATTGTCATTCTATAGTTCTAACCCAAATAAATATATGTATTTCTTCCTTTTAAAGAGAGAAACTGAACAGGCATACTTATTATATGGGTGACCTACTGTTGTATTTTAAATGCGAATTTTATCTATCTACAATTCACATTTATATGGTTTTTTGATGATCTATTGAAGACCATCTATTTTTATTTATATTTATGTAATTATATATAGTTTTTTCCGTTGTATTGTATTATTTTAAACATTGCAATGAACACTTTCGGTACTGAAATAATCAAAATTATGTAATTTCATGCACTGGAAATATTAACTTTTGGTAAAGCGAGATAAAATTTTATAATAATTGTACATGTATTTGGGTAGTTCATGTTACAAAAAGAAAAGAAAAATTAGCTTTATTTTTTTTTAATTTACTGCATATAAAACTAAATAGGCTAAAAAAATAACTTAAAATAAAAGAGTAAGAAACGTGGAGCATGCCTGAATATTTTCCATACTTAGATACGCACTAAAAAAAAATAATTCTTAGAACACCAATTCTTTTTTCACACATCATAGGAAAATAATCTATATAACGATTGGAATTACAAGGAAGTTGGACCTGAAATGGATGACCTTTCAATTTTTCAACGTCTAGAATGGCAAAATATAATTAACTTATTAACACAGAGTACGATACGGAAACCCATAATATTAGTTAGCGTCAGTGCGTCGAACACGTTGCTTTCGGGTTCCATAATTTGTTGTTGCTAATGATTGCTAATTAATAACTAATTATTATTATTAATGAGTTGTCACTACTAACACCAAAAAAAAAAAAGTTTTGACATTGGACATATATATTATTATCACTCGACGCAATGTATAGCGTCGAGCAGTATGTGTCGACGACATTCATAATTTTCGTCGAGCAAAATGAACAAAAATGAACCAAGTTTCATGATGCCATGTGTCGCCGTCGAGTACTCGACGTCGAGCTGCGTGTCGACCAATTCGACACTCGACAGTAGTTTACTCAACACCATTCATGATTCGTCCCCAGCTATGGTAGGCACTTAACAGCACAAATCTATATTTTTAGAAATTTTTAAAAGAAGTCATCAATTTAAAACTCTAACGATAACCGAGATATTTCCAATAAAAGGAAATAGTCATAGAAAGCTATAGTAAACCAAATCTATATTTATAGAGGTTGGTTTTTAACGTTTACCTTTAAATCGCTATGAAAAACAACAACAAAATAAAAAAAAAAACTTTGGTCCATTAAAAAACCATAAACTATCCATTTTATTGATTATTGAATATTACCCTTGAACCGCTTTTCTTTTCCTTTTTATTTTTTGCTACTTTATTTCTTTTTACCTTAATCGAACTTTCTTATACACACAGTACACAGAGACTATTTTTCTAATGTCCTAATAATGTTAAAACAGCAACAACAAAAACAACAATAAACACATATCAACTGAATGAACGAATAGAAAAAAGAAATCGACAGCGTTTTTGCTTTAGAATTTAACTTGTTCGCGTGGCGTGGGGCACCACAGGAATTCGTTTGTCACTGTCCTTTCTCTCGGCAGGGGAATAGCAAAAATATATTTCTTCCTATAAATGATGTTCGAATAAGTTTGGTTATTCATAGTCACATAGTTGAACAACAGTACCAAAGTTATATAATATACCGACCTCTGCCTAGTTGCCTTACCTTCCTATACTCACATGACTGGGCCTATAATATTATTTCTTCTTCTTATTATTTTTTTTTTTTTTGTTTTCCATTTTTAAAGGGGCTGTAAATATTTATTAGGGTAAATTTCTTGGTTGACTTGGGTTTGTATAATATGAATGAAAAAAAAAAAATAGTCGTATAATATCGAAGGAAGTTTGATTTATGCGTTTAGTTTAGTTGTTTTTTTTTTCTTGTCTTTAAATGAAATGACTGCCAGTTTTGGTAACATTTCTTTTTATATTCGTGTTTTTTTTTTTTTTCTTTTTACATTCCTCCCCACAGTACCTACTAGTGGTTGGTATGTTGTTTTGTGTGTATTATTTTATTATATTATTAAATTGTTTCGGTAGCAACACGATCGACCTTTTTTTAAAGTTGGTTTGTTTTTAGGATGTTCATTTTCTAATTTATGTGTCAGCAGAAGCATAATTATTTAATTTATAACTTCTTGGAATTTTTAATTTATGGCTTATTTTAGTTTAGTAAAAAAAAAAAATTAAAAAAAATCATTTTAATAAATTTAATTTTTATTAATGTTTAAAAAAAAAATTGTTTTTATATTAAATATTCATATATCTGTGAACTAAACCATCAATAATGTTATCAAAATTTAATTAATTTGCTATATCCAAATTTATATAATTTTTATCAGTAATTAAAATTACAATTCAGAATTAGTTCAACGGATATTATTGTTCTCCTCTACATGATTAAGCAAATTTTGAAATTATTTTTTCAGAGCTCGTATTGAACAAAACCGAAGCTCTATTCATGTTTTAGCATTTAAGCATAAAAAAAATGATTAAAATTGATTGAATTTGATTTCTGCAGACAGATAAATATTGATTACATTAGCAAATTGAAAATATTTTTCAAACTAATAAACTTCATTGATATTATAATACTTAAAAAAAAAAATAATAATAATAAATCGTAGTCAACTCGCGTTGTTATTAATTGTACAGAAGAAAAATTAGTGGTCAGGGTCACCTATGTACACGTATGTAAGTGAAAAATGTAGTTTTATAACTAAACTTAATTCAAAATATATACTATATACTATACTATACATACATTATGCAATGTATTATAATATTAAAAATTTATGAAAAATCAAAAATACATTTTTATTTTCTGTTGTTACATATTTCAATATCAAAATAATATATACTTACATTTAGGAAAAATATTCCCAAAACCATTAACGAAACGAATCAAACTGAAAATAATATAATCAATAAATAATAAATTTTATATTTTTTAATGTTGTTACACTGTACATAAGGAAACATTAAAATCTGTTCAAAAATGTGCATAAAATGTTTTTTTCTTTATTTCGTTTTCATAAATTAAGATGTTGTGTATATTAAAGTCGCGTGGGACTCCACAGGAATCTCTGACTTTACAATGTCTTGTGTTTTACCTTTATATGACAATGAAATGAATTCTATACGTTCCTATGTAAATAAATAAAATGTTTTGCGATATGTATACCTATGGATGAAAATAGAAGTATCGAATCGAAGTGATATAAAACATTATAAAACTGTAAGATTTATATAAAACACACACATGCACAAGTAGAAAAAAAAACAGCAAAGAAAGAAGTACCGAAATGTTTTTATTACCAATATGGTGATGTTAAATTTTATTGAGGTGTTCGTTTTATGAACATAATATAAATGTAGAACGTATAAAATACACATAGTATATATAGCCATGATTATGAGATATATATATATATCCATACCTATACTAAACGTATAGTATAGACACTTCGATTTTTTTTTTCCTTAGTTAGGTTTAGTGGTGAAAAAACATAAATTTTTGTTTTATTATATGGCTGTTGGTACATTATGGTTGGGTGCTTTAGGATTTAGCGTAAGCATTTTCAGCATAAAATATTATTTAAGGCTATTGTAGCAGCTATTAAACATGAAAATAAACTTAAGAATTATGAAAAATAGTTGTATGCGGTAAACGTTAGAAAGTAATTGACAGTGGCCTTGTATTTTAATAACATCTTTTGTTAACTGGTTCCAATTCACATAACGTTAAACTTACCAGGTATACAGCGCTGCACCGTGGGGTGGCCGGCGAAGTCATTGTTCACCCTGATGAATTGATGAATTTTCTTGCCTCCCTAAAATTTTGAAAAAATAGTATATTTTTTTCAGTTTTGCTAAATACCATTTGCGCGATTTTATCCGCAGTTTTTAAATTTATGTGAAAATAGTATATATTTCATGTTTTGAAAAAAACATATAGCGCGTTTTTTTTCGCGGTATATTTGATATGTAAAAAAAAGCCCCTCCCAGAAAAAAATAGTTTTTTTTGCCTTTCCTTCTATATCACTCACTCTACATGTGTACTTATATAAGCAATATTTATATGAATGTCTTCTAATTTGTTTACATCAACATATTGCAGTGCCTTAAGTTACGATACTTACTAATAACTGATGTGATTGTTGTTAATTAATGTAGTTTCACTACTGATTTTTATTTTAAACAGAAAATAAAATTCAAATTTTAGATCATTTGGACTAAGTTGAATCAATATTATTATTATCGCGTATATTCAATTATAATTAGTTATTTAAATTAAAATTTTACTTATTATCCATTCTGTATAAAAAAAATAATATATAAATATAAATTTTGAATCAGCTTTAAAAATAAATAAATGCTAATGAGATAGTTTTAGAAATTCACTTTATTACACGAAAATTGGTTTACAAATTCAATGTCCTCTCAAACATTCACAGACCCTTTTCTATACATATTTGTTTCCATTTATATTTTTATTATGAAAACACACACTCAATTCTTTCATCCACCGCACATAAGTACAATACAATAAGAGGAAATAACATTTTCAACAATCTACATAATTTTTTTTGGAAATCAACGATTGAATGAACGATGTTATCCTGTACACTGAAAACAAACCACATATCTGTATATATAATATATATTTATACTAAATATATAATATAAATAAATATCCATACTCATTCATCTGTCTGTTGGTAGTATGTTCCAATGTAATATAATAATATATATATACATAGTAGAATCATCCGATATAAATGCAATTTAGAAAATAACATTTTGTACAAATGGAGCAAAAATATATTTTCAGTATTCACCTTTTTTTTTTCTTTTTATGTTACTTGCTCAATAGCAAAAAATATTTCCATAATTCCCTAGAGTGTTTGTAAAAAAAATAAAAGAAAAATAAACATGAAAAAGACGTCTTGTTTCTTGGATGTGTGTGATGCTATGGAAATTGGAAAATTTAGTTGTGCGTGAAAATGTATATTCGATAGAATTGAAAGGTTAAGGCATAAGTTTCTGGCTCTTTTTTTTTAAAAAAAGAAAGAAAGTGAAAACGACTAGCTTTGCTCTAAAACGGATAAGCTACCAAATGAACACTCAAAGCCTAATGATTTTTTTTATACTGTTCACTTTGAGACCACATCCACGGAAATTATGAGCTACTTAATAAACTGCTTTAAACTATTATATGTAATATGTATACTAAATTCATTATTATCTACTGGTTCAGTAGAAGCCTACTTTTCGTGAAGAAAAGAAATACAATAGCAAGGTTTTTCTTGTATAAAAGTAATTGAATATAATTTTTCTTTATGGTAAGGGACTACATTCAAATAAAGACACTTACTTATTTACTTATTTAAGATATTTTTAAGATTTTTATATTTTAATTAAATTTATATAAGTGTACTTACCATAACCATAATTTCTATACAACTTAAGTATATTTGTGAGGACTGATTGGGTCTAATAGATTTGTAGATGTACACACTTCTCGAAAATTGAATCTGATTTTATTGTCGATCAATATGCGGTGAAAATAGTGAATAAGGTTATTTTAAAATATAAATATTCAGTTATATGCAAATTGATCTGTTACCACTGTTTGTTAATTCTAATCTTATGATATCAGAATATTACATCTATATAAGTTCGCTACGTAACGGTATTTCAAATATATTTACTTATTGTTAAAACAAATTCTATGCAAATACTTACCTATTATCAAGCATTTGATGTTTTACAATTAGTATACATTGACATCTATGAATATATCCACAATCAGATGTTTTCTTAACGAGTCGTGAGGGTTTGTCTTTGTAGACATAATGATAAAGTGATTTAAATGTTCGCTGATTTGGATAAAATGGGCTACAACTTGATAAATTGACTCTAAATGCATATTTTACCAAAAGTTTATTCACTTAACTCTATCATGAAAAATTTGGCAGAATATATAGATTTTTTCATTGTAAAGTTTGCATCAAAATCCTATTCCAATAGTAAATATAAACATATTAAATAAAATATTAATATAAATATTATTTTGATTAGAACTGTTTTCAATTGCTGTTGTGTAACTCCTGAATTGTAAAAATCTAAAAGTAAAATTAAGCTGTGATTATTGCTTGCAATAATATTTTAACAATCTCTTAAACCCCTATCCCATGTAAGTTAGTGACCACTGAGATTACAGTTCCTGCCTTATTAATAACGATATACTCAAAAGAGCCATATTTTTTCCATCGTTTTCATTTCAGACTATTAGTTTTATCTTTCTCAAATTTCTTTTTTAATAAGCCGATAGCTGAAATTTCAGCGGCCACATACTTACGTGGGACATAAGAGTTACATAAAATAAAAAAAAAAATAGTTTTATTTTTATTGAGATTAAATTGTTTCGGAAAGGGGCAACTATTTCAAAGAAGTGATATAACCTGTACTAAGTACAAAAAGTGTAAATAAATATAATTAGATTATTTTGGTTAAAATCAAAATATAAATGTAAATAATTTATTTTATAATAGTTTATTATTGTGAGAGCAAAAAAAAATGAATCAAGCAAATATCTTTATTTATTTCCATTAAATATATCGGCCAAAAATTATATTAAACTTATAGATCAAACTCTGAGCTCTAAATAATAAAAATACTTAACACCATCACAGAGTTATAATCAATGCAGGTGTCATCAGCAAAATGGTTACGGGCTACCACACATTACCATATTAAGCCATGAAAAATTGACTTATCATTTCCCAAATTTAATTGTTATTTTATAATGTATAATGTGTACCTGGCGCATAAAATCTATCAAAAAAATAAATAAATAAATAAATAATAAACAAAAATAAATAACAGTTATTTTTTTGTTGCTGGTAATTTTAAAATTTTTCGATTTAATTTGTTACTTTTTTTTACATCTTCATAATATTAATGTTTATGTTTATCATATAATAACTCAATTCGTATCGTATTTATACAAACTTAAACAACAATATTCAGTTTTTTTTTTTCTTTTTTAGATTATTATTATTATTATTTTTTATAAGTTGTATGACGACTTCTAGATTCGTCGTACATAGTATTTTTTTATTCTCTTTTCATTTTATTTTCTTCTTGTTTCTTTTAATTTCTTCTTATTTTTTTTTTTTAATCATTACAATATATTTTTTTTTTTTTTTTAATTCTCTTTGGCGATACATAAATACTTATTTAAAATTTTATTATGTTACTTTTACGTACATCTATACATACAAGAAAATTTATATAAATTTAATAGTTCGACTTTTAAGGGCGAGAACTTGTGGTAAAAACTACTCTAAATTCCTTTTATTTGTAAAATTGATTTTTATAGTTTGAATAGTTTTAAAAACAAGAAATGCATTTGATAGGTAATATTTGTTTAAATTAAATTATTTTATTGTTTTAAGATTAAAGTAAACCAATTAGCATTAATTGAAATTTAAATTAATGAATAATTTAGAAATAGGTGGTGGCATCACTGTGCTTATAAGCCACTCAAAATGTGAAATCATTTTGATACAAATAATTTGTGATAACAAGTTTTTAGTAAGAAGCAGAATCATTTTTTTTGAAATAACTATTACTTAACTTAGACATAGCCAGATATTGTATATTATCAATATCAATTAATTGCTAACAATTAGGTTTATTGGCTTATGCTATAATAAAATGAGCACCATAATATTATACAATCAATCGCAAGCCACTTATCAGCTGAACTATTTTTATTTATTTTTTTCATTTAATAATAATAATAATTTATTTACACATCGCACATTAAATAGCTCAGTATCTTTATTTAATTATGTATGGGTATGCGCGACAGTAGCGAACCGACGCTGCGGTAATCATTATCATCGTAATCATCATTATCATCATCATAATCATCGTAATAATCATCAGCATCATCATCATATAGGAAATTATTAATTATTTACAAAAATATAATTATACAAATATGCATATACGAGTATATACCTACATTTATACGTATATTAAAAAACATTACTTAATTCATTATAAAATCAAAATCAAAATTAAATTAAAACGAAACAGAAAAAGAAAAAAAAAAAAAGGAAAAATAAGTGAATATGTTTCAGTCATTAAAATAGCATAAATTATTAAATATAAATAATTACTTACAAGTTTTAAAAGAACAAAAAAAAACTGTAAATTATAAATTTTCTAAATTAACTAATTAATTTATAGCTCCAATCGAATAAAAAAGAAATATATATTGCCAGTTGCTGACTCATAATTATATTATATGAAACTATTTTCTTTTTGTGATTAATATATATATTATATATATTTATTTAATTATTTATTTGAAAGACCCTAGTCGAGCATTATTGATCAATAATTATTATTTATATTTAAAGATAATTGATTTTTCCTGTTTATTTTTATATAATATTTTTCTTTTATTCTTTCGGCTTATAGTAATAATAATTAAGTAATTAATACTTAAGTAATTATAACATAAACATTTTTACAATTTATTAATATTTAGTAAATCGCAGTTGTTTTTTATTTTTTCTTCTTCTATACAATGTCATGTTTAACAGTTTAAAATATATGCCAAAATATTCGCCATTAAGTAAATGTTTATTTAATATATTTTTTCTTTTCTTTTCTTTTATTATAATTTATTCTATTTTTTTTATTATTTTTTTTTTTTTTTTTATTGTATTTGATCGGAGGCTTAAATCGATATACAATTCATATTTATGATTATCTATAATTTAAAGTTACGAATATTATTTGGATAATTATTATATTGTAATTTATGACGACAATTTCTAGCGTCACAAATAGCCGCATTTAATTAAAATATGATGTACGAAAATAATATTTTGATTATACATATTAAAATAAAAGTTAATGAAACTGAATGAATGAAATGGTGTGATTTGTCGGCGGGTTTGAGACAACTAATAATATCGCTGTTAAAAATCTTTTTTTAAGTTTTATAAAAACTATTTTCATTTACTATTTCATTACTATAGATAATAATTGCGGATTTTAATCCCAGATATATACGTAATGTTACAAATAATAATCAAAAAACTAAACTTCTATCTGTCTATTGTTTATCAATTTCTCATTGTTTATCTAATTTTATTTTTATCTTGTTGTTTTGTTATTTTTCTCGGTTTCTTATTGGTCGAAGTGTCCGCATTAAAAGCAAAACAACGTTTAATCAAATTAAATGGAGTGACGGGAAATTTGGCTTTTGTTTAAACAAATATCATTTTCAGCACTCAAATAAGATTGAAAATCCTCTACTGCAAACAAAAAAAAAATTGTTTAAACGGTTTTAAATCAGCCACATTTAATTGTAATGTGATGAAAATTTATGCTGCTTAATTTTTTTTTTAAATCCAGAAATAAATTATATGCATTACTATATTTATTCAGAGCTCACGACTTGGCAGATATGTGAAAATATTGTGACAATTTGATTTTGCAAAGGAATGCTTTTCTCTACCACTATTTATTATTATTATTTTATTTTATGCCAACCTACCTATTTTTATATTTTTATTCTTCTTTTAAATTCTAGTAAAACAATGAATCACACATTTCAATTAATATAAGGTATTTTATATTATTTTTAAATAACAAGTTGATAAAGCGAAATTCTTTTGAAAATTGCTTTGTATATTAATACAATATTTTCTGAATAAAAATCTTTGACACAAAAAAAAACAAAACAAAACGTTTAGATTCAGTTATTTCTTTATTTATTCGATTAAAAATAACAATTTATTTAAATTAGCGCGTCCACGTTCATATAGAGATGACAATTGTATATTTAAATATTATATAAGCAATAATAAATCAATATTGCAATTAAAAATGTCGTATCAAATGGTACGGAATTAGCTACAATGTGAGATAGATATAGAGTAATGGTTTGTTAAATGAATTTCAATATGTGATGTCTGGTGCATAATAAAATTTACATAATAAATATTTTCTTTGAATAATAACAATTCACAAATCAAGAAAATATTATTATATACAAAGAAAAAAAAAGTGAATACCGAAAGTGAAGAAAAGCTGGAATTGTTTCATTTGAATTAAGTATCAATAATTTCAGAATTTTTATTATTATTAAACAGAATAAGTAAAGATTTCAGTGATATTTAAAGTTACTTCATATATATATATATATTTTTTTTGTTATTTTTCGTTTTATGAAGTTTTTTTTTCTCTGGTTGTGATGTATATATAAATACATTTTTTCTTCATATTTATTATTGCAAGTCGTTTTATGTATTAAATATGCTTTGAAATATATTCATATAACCGACCGACACGATGACTTTGAAATTTGATATCTTATAATATGGATCTATATTTATATTTCGTACATGCCAACCTATCAACCTACCTAACGTTTACACCTAGGTTATATTAAAAAACTGAACATTACTAAGTAGGCTGCATGAATATATACAATACATGAATTATAATAATAATAATAATAATAATAATAAGTAATAATAATATGATATTTTTATTATACTCTATCCGTAATAAAACATAAGGCTTGGCTTTTTGGCAAATTGTTGGTTTTTTAATATATTTTACACAAAATTGATTTAATTTTTAATATTATAGTTGTTTGTTGGTGGTAGTGGTGGTGGCTGTCTTATTAATATTAATATTATTATTATTATATTTGTGTGCGCCTATTTATTTGGATAGTTCGCGCCACTATGGCACATATTAAAATGTAAAAGGTTTAGTTTAACTAAACTGAGCGAACAATTTTATATGCGGCATACCATATTTTTGTAAGTTTTATTAAAATATAAATATTTTATAGTTCGCAGTCGGTAAGGTATTATAAATTGAGCTAAAAATGGAACACGGAAATATAAACTTTTATAGGCCTAACTTGTGACTATTTCATATTTTATTCATATAGATTTTATAAATGTATATGCGGGTAGATTGCCTTGACGCCTAAAAGTGGATATAGTTTTGTGTAAGTTTTAATGAAAATTAGGTCATACAATATAATATATAAATATTATATGGTTTAGGTGGGAAGTGTCTACCTAAAAATTTTGTTTCTATGTACAGTGTACACTTTAATATTAAAATTTTCCTTTTGTTTGTTACCTGATATAATAGCTAGGGTAAACGTACGATGTAAGAAGTGGAAATACATAATTTAAGTAAGTTCACTTATTAAACTATTATGAAAATGGTTGATAAATATTAAACGGAAGCTAGGTAAATCAGAGAGCTATTGACTTTTCATTTGAAAATTAATAATTAATTAAAACAATAGCTAACATTATTTCCATATATGTGGCATGACATTTACTAAATCATGTTGACTAGATAGGTAAATAGGTACTTCTCTTCGGGAAAGTTGATTGAAACCAACTGGGAATAATAATATTTCATGAAAATTATAATGAAAAAAGGTGGGTACCTTATTATTGATAGGATTAATATGACCATAAAATATTTTCGATATAATTATAGAAAACTTATATTATTATTGCATTCAATAATTATCATTTCCTGAAATAGTACTCGATCAATTAGTTAACTAAAACCCATATATATATATATTATATAGGTTTTTAGTAGTCATATTGTAACGGCACTGATAAATTCATAATTAAATGAACGGTAGTAGTAATTTCTTACAAGAACTTTTGATATTTTGACAAGTTTTCTAACTAAATAAATTGCTACGCTATAATTTCTGAATATGAGTTTTCTCTAAACTATTTCCATCAATGGTTTTATAAATAGTACATAAACAATATTTAGTATGTATTCTGACAATTGACTTTTAAGTGTTGCTCGTACAATTTAATCGTTCCAACAAATCATTTTAATACACAAAATGTTTTCGCAAATAGTTTATTGCGATGAAATAAACAGAATAATATAAAATTTAATTTAAGTAAAATAAACCGTAAAAATATTTAATATTTTTTTCTTTTTCTTTTTCTTTTTATGTTCGGTCGTCCGATTCCGCACCTTCTGTCTTGAGTGACAAACTGACAAAATACTAAATTATTAATTAAAAATAGGTAATAAAATAACTACTTATGTACTTTTCGATTTTCGCTTTCCTAATTTTTTTTATTTCATTTTATTTTTTCCTTTTTCGATAATAGTTAAATTTTTAAATAAATAGCAGGTAACCGAGAAAATGAGTACTCGCGTTTAGTTTCTATATTATATGGTTAAATACATAAAATAAATGTATAAAAAGTGTTAAATAATAAAATTATATTTAATGTCGTTTTTAAAATACCGAAACCACAAATAAAATAAAAACAAAACAGTCTTTTATTTTCGTTGTTATTAATAGTCTTTTTTAGAATTATCAAATAGATGTTTATCTGAAATCTTTCGCAAGTTTACGATAATTGACATTATACCAACAATTTCATTGATTCATTGTGAAAAAAAAAAATCACATTTGTGTGTGTTTTGTTTTTTAAGTAATACAATTAACAATGTAAAAATTGTTTATTGCCATTGAAAATAAATTGAAGATAATCAAAAAATGAAAAAAAAAGTACAATAAAGAAAAAAAAATTAATAATAATAACAGATCAACACAATAAATATAATTTGCTTTTGTGTATTTTTAATGTTAGAGCATATTATAATGTCAATATGTGTAATGTTTATTTTCGGTTTAAGCAGTTCGAGCATTAGGTACTGCTTAGATTATGAATTTTTGTAAATTTTATTCTCACACATTTAATCGTGCACAGATTTATTGGTGAAAAAAGAAAAAGCATTTACTTATTATTATTATTATTATTTTTTTTTTTTCTTTGATAAATTGTTGTTATTATTTGTTGGGCCTTCATAGGTCATTATACGAGATAATCACTACCTGTAGAGGTTTAGATCTATATATAGACGACAAATGATATTTCGCAATTTTCTTAAGTTATTGGCAGTGCCGTAGCGTGGAAATTTGCCGCCTGAGACGGGAATAACAGTTTTTCTCAAATTGACATCTTTAAGATTCTGTTTGTACTTCAAAAAATAACAAAAAAAATCTTCTTTTATTGATTTTTTTTTTGCTTAATTTTGTTATTGATTTTGCTCACGACTGAGTAAACGGATTTTGATGATTGAACCAGCGTTAGACGCAGAATTTTCTTAATTCAATGTCAAACGGTGGGTCCATCAAAATCTGTCTTCTCAGTCCTGAGAAAAATCAACATGAACATGACAACATTTTTTTTTATTAGTTCGCATACTTCTTGTAGTACGAAAATGTATATCACATAAAACTGGGGTGAATTGGGGTCATTTTAATTGAATGGTGTTATTAGTAAAATTCTATGATGCTTTCTTCTGGGGTTTTGGGTAGTGTTGCCACGAAACAGCTATTTTCAGTTCCGGCCGAAACAGAATTCCGGCCAACGAATTTCGTCCGAAACAGTATTTTCGCCGAAATTGTATGAGGCCGAAAAAGCAGACGATTATAAATTAAATATGAATCCGAAATGAAAAGACCCAAAAACAAGTCAGAAGCTATGAGCCACATAACGAGACCGTTCAGTAGTGACTATTTCGTTAGTTAGCTTAGTGAAATC
>JAABKK020021600.1:0-18287 GCA_011634745.2 Catotricha subobsoleta | reverse complement strand
AGAAAGTGAAAAAAGATACTATTTTCTCCAAATTATAGTCGACGATTGCACAATCGATCTCAAAAAAAAAAACTTCTTAAAAACTCAGGGGGGGTTAATACCCCCACCCCCGTGCGCACGTCTGCATACACGCAAGCAGTTTTAACAGACAATGCATGGAGAACAGCTTAAGAGCATAAAAATCGGTTAAATTCGGACCCCTCAACACAATTTTGAGATTTTCATTTTTCCTAAAAATTCAATACAGGTTTTCCTTACACTAATATATCAATGGAAGATGTTAAAATATTAATTTCATCAAAAAATTAAACGTACAAAAGTCAGTCGCTGAGTATCTTGTATACAATACTACTCATTAAGTGATTGTTAATGTACTTAATTGTGCGTTATAAATTCATTATTAAAATTAAATTTATATCATATAATTTTATTATTGCGTCTGGGAGGAAACATTACTGTAATATAATATTTAAATCTAAATATTATAACCTGAAACTAAACTGTACCATATTATATACTCAATAAATAATAAAATTTAATTAATTTAAATAAATAAAAAAAAATAAAAATACATAAATTCTAATAATGTAAGTAGTATGAAATAAGTATTATTTGATGAAAAACCGAGTGAAAAACAAAAAAAAAAATTCGGACAACAATGATTTTTCTTTAAATTGGCGCTTAAATTTAACCTCGCATCGTAGCGAAGTTGACGTCATTTCTGTCAGCTGTTCGACAAAGAAAAAATCTACGCCATCACGATTTATTTTTTTTTTGGTTTGGTTACGGACGCCATTAGCGAACAAAGAGAATTTCATTCTGTTTCGATGGTGATATTCATCATTTAACATCTATTTAATCGGCAATCATATTTTTATTTAATTTGGAAAAATGGCTAGCATGCCAGAGCTTGGTTCCAAGATAAGTCTTATCTCGAAAGCAGATATTAGATACGAGGGACAATTATTCACGGTAGATCCGAATGAATGTACAATTGCTTTAGCCAATGGTAAGTTTTAGTTTACGTATTTGGTTTTTAGTTTTTTTTTTTTTTTTTTTTTTTTTTCAATTGAAATTTTAATGAATTCGATGGACTCAAAACCACTTTACGATGGTATTTATACCAGAAAAAGTGATTTTGAATTTATCAGTTTTAAATGAATAGAAATATTTTAATATTTATTTGACAAGTAAAAAATTGTTATTTTTTGTATGCGCAAAAAAAATGTTTATTTTTTTATGTTTGTTTTGTGCAGCGACTGCGAAATGAATTGTGATATTTTTTATTGAAAAGCATTTTGAATAATTTTGTGATAAAAATTAATAATTTATTGGAAAACGTGGCTATCGAATTTAATTGTTCTTGAAAATTGTTTTATACAATTTTCATAGAAATATAAAATGCAGTTATGCACTATTATAATAGTGGTCCCGGTAACGCAATCGATTTCAACCTTGAATTTCTTTAATTTGTCGGCTTTTAAAAATTCGAATTGTTTGCTTTAAAAGTATTTAGACGAAAAAAAATGTGTTATTGAATGATTAATGGTTATATTTTTAATAAAAAAATAATACTTGTAAACTGTGAATTTGATATGATTTTTTTTAAAAAATAAATCCGCTAGTTTTAATGAATGCAAACTACTATAATATATACTATATAATATACCAGCAGCATTATTGGGTACCGTTACGTTTTGGAAGACTTTCAATTTAATTAATTCGGTTAGTTATAAAATTTTAACCAAAACCAAAGTTCTACAAAACAATATTTTTAAAATCATTATTCAATTTCACCAAAATCGTATTTATTTGCGTGACATTTTTTTTTAAATTAATTTAATATTCGGTTCGATATTGCACGTGATTTTTATTTTTAAAAAAATATCCTTAACTGTTAATGCCTATTCAGATTTCGTTCTGAAAACGATACAGTAGCTGCGATCAATACAAGATACAATAAATAAAAATTTCTCACGTGCAATCGACACATCGCTTGCATAGATTTATTTCAAAAGTTATCAAAAAATCTCTTAAAATTTATCAGAATTTATGTAACTTCATAGACTTTGATATTTTTACTTTAATGACTTGCACAATTCATGGAAGCAGGTATTAGAAATAGTTTAGTGTTTCATTTATAATTTCTACTATAGTTACACCATACATAAAATAGGTTATGTATCTATATATCTATTTGAACATGTTCAATTTTTTTTTTTTTTATATATTTCTTTTTAATATCTTAGATTCACGACATTAATCGTTACTGTTAAACACTTGTGGTAGAATAACAGAGAATAAACTAATATATTTTTTTTCCTAATTTTATTTTTTAAAAAAAAACTATTAATTTTATCGATGAACATTTCTTTTGTTTTCAGTTCGATCGTATGGCACCGAAGAGCGAGACACTCAATTTCAAATAGCACCTCAAAATCAAGTATATGATTACATATTGTTTCGTGGCTCGGACATCAAAGATATTCGTGTAGTCAATAATGTACAACAGGTACCAAATGATCCAGCTATTATGCAACTTCAATTGCCAAATCAAATGGCTCCACAAAATTTCCAGCCACAATTTCCTGTGCCCGTAATGGGACACATTGGGGCCCAACTTGGCCAATTTGGTGGACAATACAATGCATTATCTGGTTTAAGTGGATTAACATCAGCATCCGGAGCAGGTGGTCCATTACCCGCTTCATTTGGAACTGGACAACAAATTAAGACAAATAAGCAAACAAGTGAGTTAATTCATGGATTACCAGATACTTCTTCTGCTGTTGAACACAAAGATCAAGGTGGGATGGTTGTTTAAGAGATCACAACTAGATAAAAACACGCTTAATTAATAAATTAAGTTGAATTGCTTATTAATCTTTCATAATCAAATACATGATTCATATTCACTTTTAGATTATTTCTCTAGAATCGGTTCACATTTACGATTAATAGTCTCATTATATGTACTACATATAGAAGGTTTTACATACACATGCTAGACTCATTTATACTCACCACTTGAATATTATGCTTTACCCCACCATTATTTCGGATAGCAATAATGCTTACAATTATTATTAGTAGCAATAATTTTTTTGTTAAACAATTATTGGAGGACACAGTATTTTTTGCTTAGAAAAATCTTTTCATTCATTATATGCTGTTTCTGATAAGAAGTTCTACATTATCGATATATCTAATTATAGTTTATTAACTGATCACACGTATATTTAATTTAGAACTTCATATCAATGACGTTCAATTTCCTTCAGCTGTGATTTAATTTTTTTTTCAGTTTTGTGTTGAAGCAAAATGAATTGCTAATTACTAATTTATATCTTTTTTTGTAAACGTATAGCATCTGTACTTGATTTAATTGGCGGTTCTCGCTCAACAACTCCCGTAAGTTTACATTCACGAAAGAGTCCAACAGCGGATATGGGTGTTCAGGTTAATCAGAAGGATGGGAATCGACGAAATCAAAGTAGAAGTAGTCAACAACGAGAACGACGTGACTCGGGTAGAGTAGAGAATCAGCAACCAGATAATAGAGTAAGTTAAATTATTATATACCATTTAATATTAAGGTTATTCCACAGAGAAAGATATATACTCTGTGTATGGGATGTCAAAACTCTGATACAAAAAAAAATGGGTTTACCCTAAATGTAAAGTTTACGTGCGCGTACGCTTATTGCGGTTACCATTTTTTTTATTTTATTTTCATTTTTTTAAATTATTATATTTGTTTAGAATCAACAACGCAACAACCAGTATCAACAAGGTGGTAATGCCAATCAGAATAGAGGATGGGTACGAAATAACAACAATAATATGCGCGGTAATCAACGTCCTAGAGGTCGAGGACCACCAATGCATCAAGTAAGGCATTCATAAAACTTAATTACGAAACTGATTATTATTTTAATGTTTTTTCTATTTTCTCATTTTCTTTAGGCCTTCCGTCAAAATTTAAATAATCAAAATAATAAAGGCCGTCCAAAAACGACCATTAAATTTGAAAGTGATTATGATTTTGAGCAAGCCAACAATAAATTTGAAGAATTACGTCTATCATTAGCAAAATTAAAGGTGGGCGAAGAAGCCAAACCAGAACAGGTATTTTTTTATTTTTATAACTTTTGATATGCTTCTTTTTGATGTTTTAGATTGTTTTTTGCTCATTGTGTTTTTATCCATAAAAATCATAAGCGTGATATTGTCAATTTTCTATGAATGATTTTTTTTTCTTATCACTTCGTTGCAATGCATTTTATTTATGATAACCGATTGCTTTATTTTTTCATTTATTTCATAATAGCATTTACATAAATTTATTGGTATTAGATCTATTCTCAGAAAAATGAAATAAATTATAATTCCATCGATGTGAAATAATATCATCATTTATTCAAATACGTTAGTTTATTTTTTTTAACGATATTGAAACAACATTTCTACCGTAAAATAATTTTCGGGACTAAGGCTGTCTCTCAGTTCATAATTTTTGTCTAAATTCTTTGATCTTTACTAAATTGAAGCCTATTAATACGATAATCATAGCCTAAATAATAAGTTTAACCGAATCTAATCTACTGACTGAAAGAATTTAGACAAAAATTATGAATTGAGAAACGGCCTAATAATATTTATTTGACTTTTTCGCAAAATTAATTCGTAAAATTCTTTCTGGGAAAAAATGAAATTCGTTCATAAAATGTACATGTTATAATATTTTTACAAAATGTATGTGTAAATTAAAAATATTATTTTTGGATAAGGTTAATGGCGAAACAGAGAAAAAGGATGATTCGGGTAATGAGACCGGTGCTGGAGAACATGAACAGGAAGAAGACGAGGTTACTGTAGGCTACGATAAAACGAAATCTTTCTTTGACAATATTTCATGTGAAGCAGCTACAGATCGAACAAAAGGTAAAAATCGTACTGATTGGCGTCACGAGCGTAAAATCAACAGTGAAACATTTGGTGTATCGTCAGCACGTCGTGGAGGGTATGTATCTTTAGCAAATAAATAATAATATTTGGAATATATTGTTTTCATACTTTTTATTCATATTATAGATTTTATAATTACAATCGTGGCCGAGGAAATTACTTCAATCGCAATTTAAATATGGGAGGCTATAGAACTGGTGGTGGAAATGGCGGTTATCGAGGTGGTAACAATTTCCGAAATACCAGAAATTTCAACCAACGAAATCTAAATCAAGTTAATCAGGAAGGTGGTCCAACTGGTCTTCCACAACAAGTTAAGGCAACACCAACACCCCAAGTACAGCCACAGCCACAACCGCAGCCAACACCAGCTGTCGTTGCTGCCGGTGGAAGTAAGTAATTTTTGAAATTTACGTTACGCTTATTTTGATGCGAATTAATTTTGTTTTTTAAATCACATATCTTATATTTTTTTTTCTTTTTCATTTTCAGGTAAATAATGCATCCAAATACTTTCAAACATAATTTTAACCGCTGACCACCTTCTCAAGCCTAACATATTAAAAGAAAACAAAAGAAGGATTGATCAGCCAACTGCTCCCCGTATAATAATAAGCCTCATCAATCAATAAACAAAAGTGTATAACCATTACCCTCCTCCCCCTTCCTATTCTCATTGAATAAAACACAATAACAATATTTTAAGCTAAAAAAAAAAAAAATTTGATGTGAACGTGAATGTTTAAAAAAAAAATATAATAAGATTAGTCTAAACAGTCTCTCATCCAGTCATCTTATTAAACCCGTAGGTAATCAACATTTTCTTCTTTTTTTTTTAACAAAAGAAAAAAAAATAAATAAGGAAATAAATTATATGTGCATGGATTGAAAGTGAACTTTGAATTTAAACAAAAAACAAAATAATAATTATAATTGAAAATTAAATTAAATATTAATGTTTAAGAAAAATAATACAATAATAATTAATTATAAATATTAGTTTTTAGTTATGTGCTGGAAACGTACTATTTGAAAAAAAAAAAATATTAATAATAATTAAATTTGATGAATAATAATATCTTTAAATTGAATAAAAATAATTATAAAAGCATGGAAGCATCATTAAAATTAACAACAAACAGAACATCATCAACAACAACAACAAAAATTAAAAGACTGCTTAGATTGAAGAATAATAATTTTATTTTTAATTTATAAAAAGATAAAGAAAAATGTTGTGTACCAGAAAAAAAAAAAAAAAAAAGTTAATAAGGAAAGGAAACTAAAAATGAAAAAAAATTATAAATAATATTTGGATAAAAAAAAAATTAAGAATGAGAAAATATAGTATATTAAATTAAAATAATTAAAATATTGTAATATGGAAAAACAAAAACAAAATAAGGAAAGGAAACGCGAATGTTGGTATGTCAAATTGTCTGAAATAGACAATTTGAGTGGATATGATTTAGACTGTACCTTAATTGGAAGTTGACGGCTATTTAATATTAACCATTATTATTATTATTATTTTATTTTTAATTAATTAATTATAAATATATTTAAAGAAATTAGTAACTAATTGATTATATTGTATTTTTAGTTTTCTTTTTGTAATATAAAAATACACAATTTAAGATTAACTCATCTTCAATTAAATACAAAATACAATAAAAGAAGAAAAATTATAAATAAAAAAAAAACAAAACAATATGCAAAAGAGCATTATTTGAAATTTAAAAAAAAAAACAGTTAAATTAAAACAAATAATTTAAAAATAAGAAAATAAAGAACATATTGCACAGATGCATTTTTTTCATCAAAACGAAAATGATGACACAAATTTATATATATAAAAAAAAACTATTTATTCCATTGTGGAAAAGATAAATAAAGTCATTCATAATCATAATTGTATTCATATTCAAAAACTTTATGTGGCTATTAATGTTTAAATGTGATTAAAAGGTTATATTATCACTTAATATTAAAACTTAGCTTAAGTTTTAAACTAAATTTTATTTTAATTGATCAAATAACCCTAAAACAGATCGTTTTTGAATATGAGTATGAACATGGAATAAGTAAATTCTTAAAATAAACTAAAAAAAAAAGAAGTTAAATGCGAATCTTCCTTTTTTCTTCTTTTTTTTGCAATTTAACAAAAGAATTATTTACAATATCATTTTATTAATTTTATTCTAATTATTCGCATTATCTAAAAAAAAAAAATAGAAAAATTAAAGCTCATTTGTGTTCTAGCTGGTGTAGATAAATTTGTATCTTTCTATTTGTACTTTAAAAAGTTTAAATTCGAGTTCCTCGCCCTTTATATATATATATATAATATATATATATACGCATGATAAAATGGGTTCCAGTTATTGAATCGATGATTTTAAAGTAGATTAAAATAAAATTGGAAAATATTATTTATTGTAAATTATGTTTTCTATTGCTGTTAATTTTTTTTCCCTTCAACTAAAGTATAATGAATGAAATGTGGTAATTGAACGACCCGTTGTAACCGTAATAAAGTGGTTACATTATTACAAGCCAGATGATTATATAAATAAATTATACCATCTATCGAGACAGACTCTGACTTTAGATGATAGGTTATTTTCAATTCGACGCAGTTACATTATCAGATTTCACTATGTTATATTTATCTATTAAATTAAAAACTGTATTTTAAAGGAAATAGCATTTTAATACTAAAATCTTGAAAACAAAATTAAAATAGGAAGAAAACAAATGGAAACGATAAAAAAAACCTAACACACTAGAACAAATTTTTGCATTCTTCAATGCAATTTACTATATTATTATATTAATAAACGATAATGGTAATAATTACTACAAAACAAAAAAAATAAAAAAAATAAAATTTTGAATGAAATTATATTTTTATATTTTTCTTGAATTTCGGGGAAAAAAATGAAATACAGTTAACCATAAATAACAATCAAATAAAATGTTAACTTTTAAATAAAATAAAAATTTGCTTAATTTGTGATGGTAATATTTTTTTTTTCTTTATTAATAATCAAAAATAATAATAATAAAAAAATAAATGGTTTATTATTTTTTTATGATTTTGCCAGTGTTACAAAAATAAATGATCGTTTTCGAGTATTTATTTCAATTGTTTAACTTGATTATTTTGTCCTTATTTTTTTTTTTTTACTTATTTATTTATTTATAATTTTAAATGAATTTTTGATACAGCATCTCAATAACGCATATTAAATATGATTAAGCATTTTTTTTTTATTTCACTCACTTTAAAGTTGACAAAATGGAATGGGAAACATTCGTTTCACAGAATAAAAATTAAACCAATTAAATTTCTTTTTAATTACATTTACAAAAAAAAAAAAAAAATGTAAATGAAAAATACAAATTAAAAAAAATAATAGTAATGATAAAATAAAATATTTATCGAATTTTTCTGCCAATGCGTGTCACGTATGAGGAATTTACATTAATGGCAAAATATGATAAATGAATCGAGTAATGCATCCCTTTTTTTAAACATAGTAATATTTTTATGTATTTTTGTGATTTTTATTACTTATTGTTATTATTTTTTCTTTATTCTTTTTTTATTTTTAACGGATTAACGGAATGAATATTTGAATTGTGTATAATACAAAATGAGGTTTTTTTAAATTCGATAATTAATCAATTCGCCACTATCATGAATCAAAAACTTTTCAATACGATTTAAGTTGTGTTGATTCAAGTATATTTTTTTTTCGGTTAGCCTTGCAATAAAATAAAAATTAAAAAAAAATTATCAAGTATTTTAAGTACCTACATATTTGTAAGAAACGGAAACAAATGATGATTTTAAAAATAGTACGATTTATTCTTTCGTTGCATTTAAAACAAAAAAAAAGATAGTTTCACTTCCTGGTAAAATATCACATTCTTAATTAAAGGTCATGATTCTCGTTAACTTATTTTCTATTTTGATCTCATAATTCTCAATCTCTACTCTGAAATAATTCCATTTTTTTTAAAAAAAAAATTATACACTTTCAAATATTGTACATAGACATACACAGCAAAAAGAATCTGGCGCTGCATTACTCTCACTAAGAAGTATTTAACGTTTAACGTTTATTTATTAATTTATAATTAATATTATGCACATATATATGTATAATATTTTAGTGAACAAGTGAACACCTCTGAAATTCTTATAAAAGAAATGTTTTTTTTTCGTTTGTTTTTTTAATTTTTCAGTTTTAAAATTCACACGATAATAAGATGTACAATTATTTATACTGTTGTAATAATACCAATTGCAATTCACTGCCTATGATTACGATTCAATTGCTTGAAAAAATTATTAAATAAAAAATAAAAAAAAATTCTTATGCAACAAGAAATGTATACATACACGGTGATAGATGTTATTTTGTTACCTATAAGCGACCCTATTGACATAAATGTAATGCGTATTAGGTGTGAAGTTGCAAAATTTATATTATTATTAAATGTATAAAATATAGAAATAACAAAAATTGTACATTAGGTTTTCGAATGCTTTTAAATAAATTATAATTTCAAGAATAATAAAAAATGTTTTATATTTTATATGCTGAAATTTTGATTATTATGCACTACATGTGAAACATGAAGTGCATTATAGATTTGATTTTTTCTTGTTATCTGCACCCCCTCCCCCCTAATCGCGGGAACTAATATCTGGATGAAGGTTAAGACTATACTATGTTGTAGGGTGACCGAAACTAATCTTAGCCCCAAAAGGTCAAAAGTTAAAGGACAAATGGTTTTCTTTTTTTGTCTGTTCTTCCTCGAATCTCGGGAACTAGTGGCCGTATGGAGACCGAACAAAATATATTAAAAATATTATCCTACCTCCTTTTTTCAAATTTATCCCCTCCCCTCTCTCAGACAACAAAAAGTGTGTGCACTGTCAAGTGTAAATAATTTATTTAAATCCAATAAATAGTAGTTATTTCCAAAAAAAAATATCTTTTATTATTATTATTTATTATTTCGCATCTTTTAATAATAATATTATTGCCCTCTGATGTTACGAATTTTATTGCTAAAATTCAGAATTACAATTTTGAGAAATTTAGAAAACATATAATCATCCATAAAGTATAAGGTAACAAAAAAAAATAATTACATTAAACAATAGAGCATATTTATTCACTGTCATCAATTTAAATAATTAAAATAATTCTCTTGAAACAAAAAAGGAACATTAATTTATTATTTTCTACAATTCAGCATATGAATTGTTATTTCTATAAATTACAACTGTGTGGCCATCTTGGAAATGGTATGACATCCTTAACATTTGCAATACCTAGTAAAATTTTTAAATAACGTTCAAATCCAAGACCAAACCCACCTGTTTTGCAACCACCAAATTTTCTAATATCCAAATACCAATCAAAATTTTTCGATGGTAATTTAGATATTAAACGTTCAACATTATCTTCACGGACACCTCCACCCGCTAATTCACCTACCATTGGCATCAAAAAATCTATAGCTTCAACCTATATATGAATTAAAAAAATTAAAAATAGTTAATTATATTTTGCTCATTTACGATTCAAGATCCAACACTCACTAAGTTTTCATCACATTCACACTCTCGCATATAAAATGGTTTCAGTTCTTTTGGCCAATTAACAACGAATAAAGGACTTCCAACAAACTCAACTAGAAATAATTCATGGTTCTTCGATAATCCTTCATTTGGTCTAGGGAGCACTTGTAGCTTATTAATATTTTCTTTAAGTATTTTAATGGCTTCTTCATAAGACAATATAGGAAAATTTTTCTCTAACCAATTTAATTTATCGCTATTTAATTGATCTTTGGGTGTCGCTTGATGAATGTCTTCTTCAAACTTACTTAATAAGTCAGTTGTGACCGTTTTAACCATTGACTCTATTCTGTGTGTTACTGAACTAACCGATTCAACAAAACTTTCTTCAACTTCAAGCATATAAAATTCGGCTAAATGAACTGGTGACATCGAATTCTCTGCTCTAGAATTAAAATTTAAAAAAAAAAACATTAATTTTTGCAAATTTTTTCGGTTCTGTTACTCATACTTGATATTGTTTTACCTAAATGTTGGTCCAAAGCTATACACACCACCTAATCCATTACATACTGCTTCCAAATGTAGTTGACCTGATACAGTTAGAAATGCTTTTTTATCAAAATAGGCATCATCCAATTCGATGGAATCTTTTTTCATGCTTTTTAATAATTGTTTATTTTCCGGTTTAACAGTAAACAACTAAAATATATACATAATTTGGTAAAAATAATTTTGTAGTTTAAAAGCAAAAGAGGATCATGATTTATTGGTGAAGTGATCTTAGTTTAATAAATATGATTATGGTTGAACTATAGCAAAATAAGAAAAGAAATTACCTCACCCGCACCTTCACAATCATTTGCTGTAATTATAGGTGTATGAATTTGTATAAAATGTTGTTTGTCCAAATAATTATGAAATGCTTTTGAAGCATGGTGTCTGACACGTAACATTGAACACACTGACTTAATTTGAGTGCGTAAATGTAAATGTTTTCTAATGTAATCTGGAGCATGCTTCTGTTTTGGAACGAATGGATATCCTTCATTTAACGGACAACTTCCTGAATCAAATTAAACTAATTTTGTAGTTGGAATATGATTTTTGAGATAATTAATAATTTTTGAACCAAAATTGATACGAAGCTTGTTGACCTTACCTTGAAAAGCATATTTTAACAGAATGTAAATAGCAAGTCAACCAGTTTCATAAGTTATAGATTAAAAATTAAAAATTAAAAATTATCAATTACTCTTACTTATTAAATTAAAATTCTCGGAAGCTAATTCTAATTGACCTCTTGGTGTTTTTAATAGTTTTCCTGATATTTCTACAGATGCTCCATTACCTAAGTTTGGTTCCTTATCCTTTGCATCTTTATCTAAAACTACTTGCAAATTTTTATGTGTCGATCCATCGTTCACATCCACGAATATATGTGTTTTCATAAGACGTCTTGCTTTTACCCATCCCTATGTAATAATATAAAATATATATATATATGTATCAGGAATTAAAATGTTCCTATTAATAAGAAATGGGTTTGCTATTAATTGTTCCATAGTGAAATTGTCTAAAAACTAGGCAATTATTAAAACAATGAATTAAGAAATTGTAATATGAGAATAAATTAATAAATTTTGGATATTGCTTGTTTTTCATTTTATTTGCAAGAAACGAAATGCTTGCGTCATACTAATAAAAATTTAGTTATGAAATTTCGAAAGAAGTTATCCATCTATATCGCAAGCTATATACTAAACTTTTAAAGTAAAAAAAGACAACAAACTTTTAGATATATATTGATTTACACGTACAGGTTATTACAAAAATTATCTTACTTTTATGGTGATTAATTCACCAACTGTGGTATCTGAAATATCTCGTATTTTAGAAAAGGTATATTTATTTCTCAAATATTGCCACTTATTAGTTTTAAATCCAGCTTTAAATAACATTTTTTTTAAATATTAGACTGAAAACGCGGTAACGAATATTGACATTTAGTTTCTTAATGTGCAATACAATTTTCTGAGATTAAAAATATTTTGGGTATGTTCGTTTGGTGTTATGACGCAACTTTTACTTTGGTCGTAAGAAATATTTTGGAGATTTTTTCAAACGTGATAAGTGAGTGCTTTCTATTTGTTGTAATAAAATGGTTTTCAATTTCATCAGCAAAATATAATTGTTAACTGTTTTTTTGTGATGCGATAAATAACTAAATAAATAAATAAATAAATAAATACTTTTTAACTTATTTTAATTTATGATAAAAAATGTATCTATATATTTAAAAAAAAAAATGATTTATATCATTTATGACAAATGTCATGATATCTTTAAAAACATCATGATATTTAACAACTCTACTTTATAATTAGAAAGTAAGTCTAAGGCGGCTTATTAATATAATAATATAATATAATATAAATAAATTAAAATTATTTACTACTTTTATTGGTTATCTTCATACGCGAAGTTTTAAAACTGCGCCACACATAGTGAGGTTAAGTTAACTATTTTTAACATTCATTTGCAATTATTTGCGCTATCCGCAGGAATATTAAATACAAATTGAATTATTATATGTATGGTACACCACCACAGCTACTGGAATGATACAATTTTGTACTCGAAAACCGACGAATTAAACATGACGTGCGTTAAAAATGGCGCAAAATTCAAATATCGGAAAATCTTATTTTATTTATTCCAAGAAACACACAGACTTAAGATTTTTTTTGTTGTGATATTTATAGTCAGTAAACATTGCTATAAAAAAATAAAAAAAAAACATAAGACGACCCGACCCTATTGTCGTTGATATATAAAGAATACTGAAAAAAAATATTATACACAATACTGAAATTTCTGAAACTTGTATTTTTTAACTAAATTCAAAAGTTAGCTATTGTATTTCAATTACAAAACAAAACTTTTTCTGCCATCCCTGTAATAAAAGCCATTAAAATTTTCCAAGCAATATTATCGAAAGAAACACTTTGTATACTCCAAGGTATAATGGATTTTATTGCGAGTATATAAAAATTAAATTGAAATTAAGATTTTGTTTCAGTATAATTTTAACTTAATTCCGTAATTGAAGGTGTTAGTTAATAGCTAATACGGACATTCAGCATCATCGTTGTGAATATTTTGATATTGCTTCAAATATAAGTATTTAAATATTAGATTACTTACATTTTCATTCAACTTATGTAATTATAAATGTGATGAATGAATTCAATAATTCATATTATGGCTAAAAAATAAAATAAAAGTGACAATAAAATAATTTTAAACTGAAATACACCTAATCAGACTTATCAATATGTACTAACATTACCACATTACAGTATTACAGTTCATGTAAACCTAATAAGATTATTTTTTATTATTTAGTGGCTAATATTGGTCAGACACAACAGAATGTTAAATTTTTAATTATTGTTGTATTTTTTTTTGTATATAAAACTTATCAGTTTAATATAGCGCTAATATAATAGAGTTTTATTGGTACGAGCAGCTATTTAATTATCTATGAATTTATATGTCCGAATTTATTTGTGAAATTCAAAATCTTTTCTTTTTCTTTTTCTTTAACGCGGATTGGTAATAAGTTAATTCGCTATTGTGATGTTTAGTTTATTCATAGGTAGTAACAGTTGGCTTTTATTATTACTTTTAGTTCTTAGCCAAAATGCGCGCAAACTGATAAAATAAAAATATTAAGCAACGTCTTCTAAATGTATATATTAAAAAAAAATATTTGTGTTAACTTATTTTTATGGTTTTCATTCATTTATTTTAATTTTATAATTATTATACATTTAATCCTACATATATGCTAGTGATAAATGCAATACCATCAGCGAAATCTGTAGTATATTTTATACTTCAAATTATTAAATTTAATAAAATAATAATTTTAGTATTACGTCATTGAAGTAACATAACGGTGGAAGGTATATATCGTAAAAGTTCAAAACAACGTACAATAACAAAAAAAAATGTGAAGTGTCGTGAAACACGTATCATAAATTAAGCAGTAGTTTTAGATTAGCGTAAAATATTGATTTTTTTTTTAAAAATAAAATGAATTTACGATGTTTTGCACTTCAAGGGCTTTATGCAGTTATGATACTTCAACGGCGATATATGTACATTAATTTTTGGTAATATTTCATTTTTACATTACATTTTTCTCTTGCTTGAGACTTATGCAAAATTCTTCGTTAAAATTATTAATATTTAAAAAGTGTGGAATTGAACCAGAAAAGCATTTTACTTACATTCCTTTTATGTAAAAAAGTACAAATTTTATTGCTTTTAAATATAAATACTTACTAATTATCTGAATGTGGAAAACAATCAGAACACATACAAATTTATTTAACTATATTTCGAAAATTAACTTTTTCACATTTGTATTTTTTTTGCAGTTGTTAATAAATTACTTCAAAGTAAACAATTATACCTTGTCTTTAATTAAACGAGTACAGATTTTTGTTTCGTGTACAAGTACATAGATTTGTAAATATACCGGCAGAATGGATGAATTTAATAGTATTTTGGCGAAGTACAAAGATAAATCAAAGCAGACAGAACAAAATGAGGTAAAATGTTTAAAAATGCAAAACTGTAATATCGCCGTGCCAGTTCAAAAGTAAGACATCTGAAAACATAAATTTGATGCAAAAGGTTGTATCTGTATATTGATAACGTACACAGATACAACATTTTGCATCAAATTTATGTTTTAAGATGTGCTACTTTTGAACTGGCACGGCGATATCATCTTAATAAATAATCTGGCGTTCATAATATCTTATCACTTGATGTATGTAATTTACTCTTATCACATAAACAGTATATTGAATGGGTCAATGTGCTTTGACATTTTATTAGTATAACTTTTATTCCATATAAATAAATAAATAGAAAATAAAAAATGTTTTTTTTTCATTATTTATTATATTTTAGATATTACTTCAGCCGTTTATATATATTCAACAAATTCCTGGAAAAAAAATTCGATCAAAATTGTCGATTGCATTTAATTATTGGATGAATATACCGACAGAGAAACTGAAAGCTATTGGTGAAATTGTTCAAATGCTTCACAATGCTAGTTTACTGTAAGTAATTATGCTATTATAAACATTAAGAAAATTTGATGTTTTCCATGCCAAACAGTGAACAATCGATACGATATAATTTTAATGTTTATTTTAAACTGAACTTTAACATCGAAATTTGTTTATTTTAATTTTCTATTTATAGAAATCATGTTATTATTTTTAATTGAATTTATCGTTTTATTTTAAACGCTACAAAAACCCCTTACGGGTAAAAGTGACGCAAGTAATTTTTCCAAAAAGGGTGATATGATTTTTGGTAACGCTGTTGTCAGAAATTAATTAAAAATTGAGAAATAATTTTGAACAAAAGAAAATTTGCGTTGAAGCATCTTATCTCTTCCTATGTATGACTATAAATTGTATGTGAATAGGGAAGAGTAGGTATATGATGGTATAGAGTAGCAGAAATAATAATAAAAAAAAAATTGGATACTTGCGTCATATGGCAACTACCGTTTCCTAGTAATTATTATATATCTATTTAATAATTCGTGAATTATAATAATTGTGCTGGTTGATCGAAAATTAAATCAAACATTTATTTATTGTTAATTGTTTATTTTAAAATAAAAACATATTTTTGAAGAATGAACATAAAGTACATGTCTATTTGTATTGCAAATGGTTCTAAAACGTTTGATGAATACGTTGTTACGGTAGTAAACATCAAACTCTTAATTTCTTGTAAAGTTTAACTCAATGATCAATTTCTCGGGTTTGATTTATCCCCATTCCAAAAATAAATTTGAACACATTGGGGTTTAATTCAAATTTACTTCTAAAAATTACATGTTAGCTGTGGTTCTTGTGTTAGGGGCCATCCGTATACAAAAAAACAAGATTTTTTTTATCGCCCTCCCCCTAAATATAATTTAAGTATATTTTGGCTGACCCCCCTTCCCATGCCGCGCGGGTTTATGTATTGAAAAATAATGCTACTAAAGTATTCCCAATATTGAATGGAGTCATATGATGTATGTTCTAAATTAAAGTTGGTTTTTGACAAACCACATTTAATATAGATTTTTAAAGTATACGTATTTGATGGCTTACCACCCCAAATGATATAATTTAGTATACAAAGTACAAACTCCCCCTCTCCCCCAAATACGAAACGTATATTATGAACGGCCCCTTATTCAAGCTGATGTTTACCGTCCGCTCTAACGATAAAAAAATTAAAAATATATTGAAATATTAACATATCGAAAAAATCAAATTAATGTGTTCTGTAAATAATTTCATAAATGTAGACTCTGTTTATTTTTCACAATTAGAATTGATGATATTGAAGACAATTCATGCCTGCGCAGAGGTCTTCCAGTAGCTCATTGTATATATGGCTTGGCTAGCACAATAAATGCCGCTAATTACGTGTTTTTTATTGCGTTACAGAAAGTACAGGAGTTAGATCATCCCGATGTGAGTCGTATAGCTTACTTATAAAAATATGAATTAAAATTACTTAATATTGTTTTAATGGTTCAGGCAACAAAAATTTATACCGAGCAATTATTGGAATTGCACCGTGGACAAGGAATGGAAATTTATTGGCGTGACAATTTAATATGTCCCACAGAATCTGAATATAAATTAATGACCATACGTAAAACAGGAGGTTTATTTATGCTCTCAATTCGCTTAATGCAACTATTTAGTGATAAAAAAACGGATTTCTCAAAATTAACTGCCATTTTGGGTTTATATTTTCAAATTCGAGACGATTATTGCAATTTAACTAGTAAAGAGGTCTGTATCAATTGCGATGTCCTTAGCAAAATGTAGAGCTATACTTACGTAATTTCGTTCTTATCATGTTTTTTTCATATACTCATTTAGAATTTTGTTTTTATAGTATGCGGAGAATAAGAGTTTTTGTGAGGATCTCACCGAGGGGAAATTTAGTTTCCCAATAATACATGCAGTTACCAATCAAAAACAGGATCGTCAGGTTTTATTAAGTAAATGAATATTTATAAGTTAAATCTAATTTTTTTATTACATTCTATTACTTTTTTCTGTTTCTAAAATAAACAAAAAGATATCCTACGACAAAAAACTACAGACGTTGAAGTTAAAAAATATTTCATTAAATTATTAGAGAATGCAGGCAGCTTCATATATAGCCGGGAAATTTTGGCGTTACTTGATAGAGAGTCACGCAACGAGGTATGATAGACTGTTTGCTGCCATAGTAAAGCTTTTATTATTTCATGCTATTTCTTACATCTTTTAAACCGATAGGTTGATAAGCTTGGAAAAAATCCTTTTATATTAGATGTTCTGAACGATCTCCTAACTTGGAATATTTCAACATAAGAACGTGACTAGATTGTCAGAATTTATTGTTATCGGTTTTTACTTTTTTTAAATTACTTATAATAATTAAGTAATAAATAAATGAATCTTAATACAGAGTTTTGTTGCCGAAGTCAGTCATTTAAGAGAGAAAACCGGAGAATTTTTTCTGATCTGTTATTTGAATATTTATTAGTTGGTCATATGTGTTTAAAAAATTCCCCCTAGTAACTTTCATGTTATTTTGGTAATGATGTTAATATAAAATATAT
>JAABKK020021589.1:0-18293 GCA_011634745.2 Catotricha subobsoleta | reverse complement strand
TCTCACTCACACTCATATCTATTATCACGGTTAGAACATAAGTTAAACGATACGAACTAATGTGGGATAGCCGCCTTCAACATAAAATCAAACTCTTAACTACATCAATCAATATTTTTTTCAATATTTACATGAAGCTGTTCAAAATACAGTTAATGTTGAAATGCTCCGAGAATTATTGTACCTTGTAGTTTATTCAATTTTTTTTCTTTTAATTTCAATTAGATATTAATTATTTGACGCTCTCATTCACACTATTATTTATGATTCATTCATTTTTTTTATAATGAAAAGCTGTTCTCAATTTAATAGCATTTTCTTAAAGAAATATCAAAATGTTGAATCATTCAAAATAAGAATAGCGAATATACTAACTTTATAGTTCCATAGATAAAATATTTAATATTTCTACATAGCAGTAATAGAGAATATATTTTATACGTATATTCTCTGGAATTTTTATATTTCATGTTCTGAATAATATTTAATCAAAATGGCATAAATTCTATAAAACTTGAAGGGAGAAAAGAGTTTGAAACTTTTTCTATAGATCTGTTAAAAGATGCTTTGCCGCAATTACGAAAAATATTATCATGATCGCTTATGCAGATTTGATTAAGAATAACGTTAATACATAATTACTTATTTACTTATTATATACATTTTGTAAAATATGTCATCATTTCGCATTAAAATAAATAATGATAAATTAGACAACATAATTTTTTTTTCATCCACCGCATTTACATTCCACAAATAAATAAAACATTAACTACCTAATTTATCATTTATCATAAGTAAATTATTATTAAATCATTAAAAAAAAAAATCATTCCAATTAAATTATTAACTAATCGCTGTAAATGTAATCAGTAATTTTTTATATTTATTTTGCTCTAACACTGTCTGTATTTAACTATAAGTAATTAAATGCGATTTTATACAAAAACTTTAAATTTAATTTATTGTGATTTTTTAGTTTTAATTTAATTAATTTAACTAAATGTACTTAAGAATTAATTTTACATTGTAATTGTATGTTTTATATACAAAAATAATAATAATAAATTAATAATAAATATTGTAATTTATTTAAAAGTGAAATTATTTCTTGTCTTTCAATTTAGCTAAACTAATTAGGAGAAAAAGAAAATAGTGCGATCGGAAGGAAGTGTTAAGCAGGCACAATGGCATATTAGAAAAAATATTGTAGAATTAGGTAAAATAAATTTCAAATGGAGTTCTAAAATTAGTTTTCAATATGTAATTTCAGGTTTTCCATCGAATACAAACTTATGAATGTTGTTGTTGTAAATGTTGTTTATTTTAAACATGATAATAATATTTTCTTCTCGTCGAGTTATCACAATATTTTTCTTTTAACTTCCTAATAGAATAAATTCCTTAAAATATTTGTGATAATGTTTCTGAACTGAACTCAAGTTGAAAACTTTTGAAAACATACTTGAAAACATTTCTGTTAATTAATTAATTAATGTCTGACCAAAGTTTTCACGATTTATTGGAAATATTTATATACTAATGTAATTAATTGCGTATGCGATTTTGGTTAAGTAATCTTTTAATATAGGCATATTTTTACAATATTCTTCATGAAATTCTAGAAATAAATTTCCATTAGTCCAATATGTCTGCAAGGATTTTTAAAACTTGAATATTCGATCAAAAGCGAACAATTTGACAATTATCCATTTTTAATTATTACTTCAATGCGTAGCAAAAAAATAATAATAATCTATTCTGTTCTATCCATTGTAAATATACGAGTGCGAGGAGATACCACATACAAAGATTTTTTTCTTCTTCAACTCTATGGCAATACTATCAAATAATTAATATTTAATTCGGATTTTAATCAGCAACTATAAAAATTAAAATGAAAAGTAGTTGCAGAAATTTATTTATATGAAACTACGCTGAATATTTTAAAAATATGAAAAAAAAAATACTTAAAGAATATCACATAACCCTGTATGCAATCTACAATTTAAGAGGAAAAATAATAAAAAAAAAATTATATGTTTTTACATGTGCGGAAATTTATGTAGTAAGTATAAACCATAATAAATTAATTTTTATATTTTCAAAATTTCCTTGTCACAGCAACAATCTTGAAATTATTTTAAAAATTTATTTTGAATTCTTAGATATTTTAATAATCTTTCCAAAGCTTCGATTCGATAATAGTTCAGAAGTCTGCATGGTATTATCAAAGTCTTGAAAAAATGTATGGTATGAAAACATACCAAAAGCTTATTTATTAATAACAAGCTACCATTTTTCGTGAACAAGCATATTTTCACGAGGACAAAATTCTGCGTCTTTTGGTTGGATTGTTTTTGTTCAAATACAGAATTTACAAAAATATCCTGAGTTAATAGCACATATATATATTTTTTATTATTGAGAAAATAAATGGAGCAAATGCGTGATAAAAATATTAAATATCTTGCTGTAATAAATGTGCAGTAATTATGTTGTCTTCAGAAACCAGAAAACTATATATGAACTTACTAAATAAAACTTCTTACTTACACAAATAAGAATACTTACCTAACTAAAAAAAAAAAAAAAATACAATAAATTTTGAACATATTTCTTTTATTATTTTTTTTATACACTTTTTCTTTGTTTAGTATAATTTAATTACCATATTACATTCGTTTAATTTTTTTTTGTTTTTTTGTTTATTTAAATATATTTTTAGGTATGACAACAATGATTTTTTTTTTTAATTTGATATAATTATAATAATAATATAATAATTAATAATAATATTCCTTCGTCAGTTTTCATTTTTATTATTTAAGAAAAAAAAAAATATGTTGAAATGAAATTATGTTGTTATCTTAGATAGGTTAAGAACTTAAATCATCCTCAAATGTATCCTAACGAACATCTTACAACAGTAATTAAGAAAAAAAAAAAATAAACAATTTTCTTCTGTGGAGCGAAATAAGTTTTATTCGAAATGAAGCATATCAGGTGAAGTGAGACGTAAGTATACTATAAATACATTAATTAATTAATAATATATTTTTCTGCTTCTATGGAACTTGCATCCAGTTGAGTACTGTAAAATGTACAGTCACTTGTAATACAATTTATTCTAAATATACTTTTATATATACTGAAAAATGTAAGCAAATTCAAAGCACGTCATATTGGTCAATTTTTATACCGAAAAATTTTCACGTTGGTAATTAACCGAAGATTTAGATAGATCACATAAATGCTTAAAGAATTTTTAATTATTGGCATTAGAATTATATATATTTTTTTTTAAAAAAAGCTCAAACTGTAATAGAGAACCATTAATTAAAATAATAACAAAAATCCACTGACGATTTTGAATTATCATTTAAATTTTGTGGCATTTTAACGATTATAATTTTAAACATAAAACAGGAATTATTATTATTATTTTTTTTTAATAAGGTTTTTTTTATAGTTATACCATTTATTTAATTTAATAATAATAATTAATTGTTTATAATAATTTTTTTTTTTAAATTTTATGTACGTATATTATCTACATATAATTTATATATTGGCTACATTCAATTACTTTATTATATTTACTTAGTTTCATTTATTTTATATATTTTTGTTTTGTTAATTAATTATTTTTTGTCATTTATTTTTATTTATGTTACTATTAAATAACTGAATAAAATTCTAAATATTTTCATTTAAATTAGAATTTAAAGATTTCTTTCTTTCTATGTTTTCGTTTAAAAAATATAAGCTGTGTTATCTTTACTTTTTATATTTATTTAAATACTTAAAATATAAATTTAAATTTTGCGAAATTTTAATTAGTAATTAAATAAATTGATAATAAATAATTTGTAATTTGTTTCTTCCATATTTTGGTTTTTTTTTTTTTTTTAATTCTAAACTTAAATTTGATATATTCTGATGATATCTTTTTACATTTTTAGAAAATGAATTATTTAAATTATCTTTTATTTGATTTAATGTTAATTTTTTTTATTTTAATTTGATAGGTAATATTTAATATTTCAGATAAGAATAAAATTGTTGTGTCTTTTTCTTTTATGGATATATATTTACCGCAAAAATGATTTAAATTTTTTATTTGAATAGCATTAAAAAGATTTTTGTTTGGTTGTTATACTATTATTTTGATATTTTATATGTATATTCAATAAAATTTAGTTGAAAAATTATTTGAGTTATTTAAATAATGTTGCTTATTTTTATATTTCTGTTTCTTTAGTATTCGTTGAGCTGATTGATTTTAAACATTTATTATTTGTTATAGTGCTTTTAACATATATGAGAATTTTCTTCGCTTGGAATATGGATTAAGAAAGGCTATTGGCCAGCATTGTATATTATTTAAGTGAATATTTTTAATAGATAGATATAGCCTACAAAATTAAGTCTATCTATTATTTCGTTTATGATAATCCTAGTGACCCAGTAAATTAATTATGAAATCAAAAGGATTTGTATTAATGAATAACGAGGATATAAATAACTTCATTGTTTTATAAGTAATAGGTATACAATAACAATAGAATGTCTATCAGGACTAAATTCAAAAGTTCAATGATTTTCAGGGTAATTTGAATGTATTAGATTATTTCTGAACAACATATTGACATTATTTTTAGAAAGAAAAAGTAGAAAATTTACACACATCTAAAAAAGCACCATTGTACATGCGGTAATTTTTTTTTATTTTATTAAATATATTGACTGGTCCATCATATTAATAATATAAAAACTTAAAAATACATATTTAATCAAATAAAATTCAAGCGCAACCTGTTTTAGTATTGCAATTTAACGAAAAATGAACTAAAGAATCTACAATGAATTTCTGATTTTTTCTACAAATGCTAAATAAATTAACAATTTTGAGTTAAGATAACTTGTGGGAACCTTGTCAGCATAAATATGATATTTGAAAAATCTGAATAAGTAAAAAAATTTAAAAAAATAAGAAAACGGGGAATAGTTTAGTTACATAGAGAGAAATTCTCGTATATTTAAAATGTAGTGAATACATGATACTACAACATGTAACTTGAAATCGAATTTGACGTAATCTTTGTTCATAAACAATTTATTAATTGTGTGTAACTATATTTTATTGCTTGCGCAATGTAGAATAGATTGAATTAAATTGAATTAAATTGAATTGATATAATTAATTATATGTATATAAATATATTTAATCGAATTATTGAAATATGTCGATATTTTGAATCAATCATTTTCTAATTAAAAACCAATGATTTAGTTTCGCACAAACGAATTAAATTATTTAAAAAAAGAATCCATTTCAAAGTACCTATAAATTGGCAGAGTCTCAACTATGTTTTTCTTTTACGTAAAATAGAAGTGATGCTACTAGATATGCTCTAGATGATTAAATCACACAGAAATAAATAATTAAATACCATATCGCAGATAAGGTTCCATTGTAATATGTAATAATATTGGGTAATTGGTAAGTATACGTTTTTTGTTAGTGCATACAAATCTTTTGTGTGCTGCCTAATCAAATACTTCATGACTAACAACTTGATTTTTTTTAATATTTTTTTTTTTTTTTATTTTTAACATTTTTATATACAATAATACACAGACATCATGTTATTAGGTACCAAGGTATCGAAATAATAAATAAATAGGTTTAAAACAAATTTGATCTTTGATTGGTACCACAATTAATTAATATTTATTTTTAGTTAATTTAATAATAATAATATGTTGATTATTGTCCACATTTATGAAAATGAATAACATTGTCTATCTGATAAAAAGCATAGCTATGTTTAACCTTAACGACTAAATCCACTACTCAATTGAAGTAACATGCTTTAATCAGTAAACGTGCATTCTTTTCATTGCAGAACATTTCCATTAAACAATTTATTTCTTATTTCTTAATTATTATTTTTTTTACTTAATTTACATTTCATGTCTTTTCTTTTAATTTTAATTTGTATTTGGTTTTGCTGAATTTTTGTTATAAGTATCTAAACTAAATAAATATCATGAACTTCTTCATTAAGAATAATGTATGTAAGTAAGTATGTATCTATAAAATGTTTAATATTTTTCCATTGGGTATTTTTATAAATATTTCTGAGAAACATTTGCAATATAATTTTAGTTTTTTTTTGAATGAAAATAATAATTATGAATGCGCCTTAACTCGTAGTTTGATTTTATATAAATGACAATTAAAATTAATTGGATTAAATTTATAGGCAGTCATTATGAATGAACGATTTGCTCTTAAAAATTTGTTAAGTTCATTTTTGAATATATTTGTAACCTAAATAAAGATTTCACATAAAAATTCCAGGAACTTTATAATAATCTTAAAGATTTGATATTTAATGATTTTACCAATTGGTAACATCCCAAAGTTTCGTATCCGAATAATTAGGATGTGCATATAGGAAACCATTTTGAACGTTTAAAAAAAAAAAAAAATCTATTCCAATTTCTAAGTGACTAAAAACGTTTTAAAACATATCAAGTAAGTCCTGAAATATGTGTTAAAATAAATTATAACTAAATTAAATTTAAAGCAAGGTCATAATTTCTAAAATATTGTGATTTAAACTCGCCAAAGATTTTCACAATCCATTTTGAGGCCACGAAACTGTTTCTATTTAATACTAGTCTTAATCATTTCTATTTATTTAATGTTTAGTTTTATTAAGTTGCACCCTCCGGAAATAATTATTATTTATTTCAGTAAACCTTATTATCAAAACATGTATACATATCTTTAACTACAGCACATCAAATGTTGCTTGGTTAATTCTTTTAAAAAAAAAAAACATTAAACGAAATTGACATTTCGGTGAATTTCCAATTTAATTTTTTTAATCGCATTTACAAATTAATATCGTACTATCTTTTGAGAACACAATATTTCCACCTTAACATCATTTATATTTAATAAAAATTAAAAAAAAACATAAAAAAACATATTTGTCATTTTCATACGTCTTGTTAAAATTGCAACAAATTTTTCTTTAGCATCAAGTCGAAATTATTTAGCTGTTCATAATCATAATTAAATGATTTCGCGACAAAAAAAAAATTATATTACAAAAAAAGATTTGTAGTTTCCTTGTCTAAAAAAAAAAACAAACAACTAATTACACTGGGTTTTGTATTTAGAAAATTGAGATTCTGGAATTAGCGCAAAGCTTGGAAAGATTGAAAATTTTGTATTAATTATTACATATATTGAAAACATACTCAAATTGGCAATCAATTCCACATATCGTTTTAGTACACTTCGTTAAAATTTTATGTCTAGTATGCAACTGAGTAAAGTGAAAAATTGGTGAACATCCATACAATAAATGTAAAATTTCAAAGCTTTATTTCACCGCCATGCGAAATTTTATTATTTTTTTTATATGGATTTTCGTTTCACTCAGTCGTAGTATATTAAGTCTTATAATCAAATGTGAATATTTACTTTGCAATCGTCGGGTAAACTATGTTTAAATAAAGGAATGAAATTTAAAATCGATATTTAAAATCGACGACCGGTGGTGCAATATACATAAATACCATGTTTTATCCTCCATCAATTATATTTTTTGTTAATTGCTTTACTTAAATGTTTTTAATAAATTACATTTACATATTAATTTATAATTACACAATATTATTATATAATTAATATAATAGTATTTACTTCTTATATTTTATTATTAGATAAGTTTTTATTTACAATTATCTTTCATCATTACAATATTGAACTACATGCTTTTTAGGTAGTGATTTCATTTTGGTTTTTAATTAATCGTCCGACAAATGTTTATACTTACTTAATTTCGGTTTTTTTATTATTATAACTTCGTTTTTGTTTTCTTTTCTTTGCTCTTTAATAAATGATAAATAAATTGACGATGGACATATTAAGACTAAATTACAACAATAAAAAGTAAATCATAAAATTTATTTCCATATATTTAAAAATTAAATTATCAATTTCAATTAAAAACGAATTAACTAAATATTGTGTTTGATAGAAGATTGAAACAGTGTTTTTGTTTAGCTTAATGTTTGTTTAGTTAAAAAATTACTTGTTTGTTTGTTTGTGTGTGTGTGTGTGTGTGTGTGTGTGTGTGTGTGTGTGTGTGTGTGTGTGTGTGTCGTGTCGTGTCGTGTCGTGTCGTAGTTGCATGTTACCTTATCTGTTAGTGTTAATTTCAATTTTTTTTTTTATATTAATTATTTTTATTGTCTACTATAATATATAGTACTTAGTAATCTGCATAATTTTTCAAACTACACGTAAAATATCATTACACTTCTTCCGTCTAAACAATAATTTTATTTAAAAATAATAAAATAAAATGTAAGAATTATAGATATTTCAGTCTGTCAGACTTCCAACTCCTAAAATGTGGATTCCACACTAGACACTACACAGTATGTTTTTATCAAAGATATTGTAATATTATAGACACTGTCGGTAATTTTTCATTATTATTAAATACGTGCTATTCCCTCAAAAAGGCCTCAACCAACATTATCAACAGTGTTTATTAATGTATTACAACATCTTTGGTTTTTTTGCATTTTGGAATGACTGCTAGCAGTCGTCTCAAAATTTACAAATAAATTTATTAATTGAATTTCGAATGAAATTTCTGTGCCCTTTCTACTCGCGATAAAATTTACTGTTTATACTGATTCCGAAATTGTATTTATCTTTAATTTTAAATCAGATTTTAGAAACAGCAAAAAAAAACGTTTGATCCATTTTAGAAACAAGAATTTTTTATATATTACCTGTCTTGTATATAACAATGACCAATAAAATGTAAATCTGCATAGAAAAATATATTAAACACACAGAATAACACAGTTGTCTTTGCCTTTTCGTTTTTCCTTTTTTTTTTAAATAGTTATTCAAAAGTTGGGAATCGATAATAATCAAAAACATAGGCTTCTATACATTAAATTCATTTTGAACCATTAATTGCTTGAGCCAGAATTGAAGAATTTGTTCAATTTTAACACAATTAAATTATATTTTTATGTAACGCAACCAAATAAAATTTAAACATAGGATTTTTTGAAAATTAGATCAAGTATTAAATCAAAGAGCTCTACATAGACTTTTTCAACTCTCTTTTTTTAACAATTACAATTGGCATTTGGTCCTGCCTGTGGTGGATCTGTCAATCGTTGTCCCTTCGGACCACCAGCTACTAAAGTTGGATCAGAGTCTAAGCTTTCTGACATTTTGTCGCATATTATGTCAACTAAGCGTTCAAAAACGGCCTTTAATGTAGAAAAATACACAAATATAATAAATTACAAATTTTATTCTAACGTAATCGTCAATAGAAAAATATTAATCTTTTTTTCTTTTTCTTTTTTTTTTGTATTTACCTTAACATTAACATTTTCCTTTGCTGATGTTTCAAAGAATTCTACACCTAATTGATCAGCCAATTGTTTACCACGTTCAAATGAAATAACTCGTTCATCCTCCATATCACATTTATTGCCAACCAAAATTACTTGTGCATTGTCCCATGAATACGTTTTTATTTGCGTCACCCTTGCAAAATTATAGAATAATAAAGAAAAAGAAACAAAAGGTTTAAATTTCTCTTCATAATTTAGTCAATTTCACAAATCGAAGCATATAATTTGTTTCTCATCTAATAAATCAATAGAATGAATGAACCTTTTTCTATAAATTTTATATTCAATTTTCGAAAATTACTGAATCTTAATTCAACCGTTCAGAACTTTATATTAGAGTTTTAATCTTGGTCGTCCTTGTGCATAATAATATTAATCTTGTGATAATTCCATTATTTTTTCTATCTTCATTTTCATTTTATAATAAATGGAAAAAAATAATCTGTAATCTAATTATTCATTCACAAGAATTTGCTATAGCGAATGCAATTTCGACTAATAAAATAACATTAAATGGATGCTACGTGTATAATTATAAGAATTCTTACCAGTCTTGAACAGAATTAAAGCTCTCCTCATTTGTGATGTCATACATTAAAATAAATCCCATAGCACCTCGATAGTATGCTGTAGTTATTGTTCTATATCGTTCCTGCCCTGCAGTATCCTAAATTAAAAAGTTATTTCAATTAAAAAAAAAACTTATTATGTTCCTGAAAATAGTGACCACGCTGTATTAATCAATGGATAGTAATTTAATGAAAGTAAATGTTGGTAGGCTTTGCAACAATTATTATTACAAATAATTTTGAAAATGAGGTGTCAATAGTTTTGCAGCAATTCTTTCAATATACTTTTTAAAATGAAAATGAAAAAAATACTTTTAATTGCATTTTTATAGATAGATGCATAATTGGTTAAGAGTCTATTAATTACACATTTAGCTTATATAGGCTGAACTTTATACGCATAATGAAAGGTACTTCATAGATTTATTGGTCGGATAATTTGGGTGTATAACAAATAAATTATATTGTTAGACGCGAATGGTCTGATATTTTTATAATCGATTTCTTTTAATTTATGAAATATTATCGTGTAATACAACAACAACAATATAAAATTAAAGGTTCTTAAACAGAAAAATTATATAATCTAAAAGAGATCGATTTAAAACATCCTTAAAAGTAAATTTGTATATGGATCGAATAATTTCATTAAATCAATGAAAATTGATTGATTGTTTACTTCTAACTTATCATATTTAAAGAATTTAAAAATAATAATTACCCATATTTGTAATTTAACTCGTTTATCGTGACGAAAAACAGTTTTGACTTTAAAATCAATGCCAACTGTTGATACAAATGCCGATGTAAATGAATCATCAGCATAACGAAATAGGAAGCTAGTTTTACCAACACTTGAATTTCCAATAATTAATAATTTGAACATGTAATCGAAATTTTGATCGGCTGCATCTTTTTGCCATTTTGGATCACCACCACCAGCCATCTGAAATATGAATAAAAAAGAAGAATAATTATTATTATCATTTTTTCATTTGTAGGTATTACAAATTAATAAATTCATTATTATTTTCTTCTGCTAGCGACAGACGAATGAGATATTCTAGATTAACAAAAGTTAATTAAGCAATATTCTTGAACAAAATTATATATTTTTTCGTTAAATAAGTTAAATTTGCGTTCATTGATATCAAATTCTCTTTATTTGATGATTAAAAACAAAAACTGTTCTTGAATTTTGCTAATCTACTTTCGATAACCTAGAATATCACGCGCGTCTGTCGCTAGCATTAATGTTGCATAAAGCCCGAAAAACTAGATTAGTGTTAACAAATATTCCTAATGATTACTTCCATTGACTGATTTCACTGGATATCATTTTTGTAGAAATAAATAAAGTTTCCCTATAAAATTATATTTTATATCTATAGCTTTAAAATCGGTAACCAACATTTAAAAAAAAAACTTCATATGCTTGCTATGTTAAAGCATGAAAATTCGTTTTCAAATTGTCGGAAAAATTGTGTTTAATCACTTAATATTAGACATTTCTGTTTCTACGTCAACGTAGGATGACATCCAGCATCTTTTCCTATTATTAATTCATTTTTAAGTCAAATGAAGTCGTGTATCAATCCAATGGCAGCTTTTTGCTTTTTTATTGCAGAAGCAGTAAAAGCATTAAGATAATGTTTGTAGAAACATAATTTAATATTTGATATACAATATAGTTAATTTACAAAAAAAACTGGTTGTTTATGAGCTTTTGGGAAGGAATTAACAGGTAAGACATTTGCTTTATAGTAAATATTATACTTTTACTTATAGACATATGAAAGGAAACAGTAATTATTTACTTAGCTTAGCTGTAGACTTAGGTGAACTCATATAATTTACTGTTCTAATAATCCACTGTCGCAAAAACGACAATTCTCTTATATTTTTATCATAAAATATTCATAAGATATAATATTACAAGAATTTTATTTAAAAATGGTATGTTTCATTACAGTGTCCGTCCCATATAGCGAAATTGAAATATTTTATCAGAGAGAAAATTACGGCAAATAAAGCGCCATATCAAAAAGCAATTACGTTAGTAAATTGTTTTATTTTAATAATCAATAAATATGCACTTCGTTTAATAGTACAATAGTCTTTTAATTATATGTACGTGTGTGTTTTATTATCGACAGTAAGATAAATATAATGAAGAAAGAAATAAGAAAAAAAAGAAGTATGTTGTACTGCTACAATTAATTCTAGATATCAAAATAAATTGTTTGCATTCATACCAAAGAGATTGAATACTATTCAATCTCTTTAAGTCATATTGATTAAGTATTTTGGTGCATTTTTAAACAGCAATCCCACAATCTCAGATTAAAACCAGAATCTATATTCTTAATCTGAAATGACAATACACCAATAATTATCAAGAACAAAATTCATAGAATTGATAACGTCGCGTTTTACTATTTTGCCTTGTTCCGTAAGCTTAAGTACGCTGCGATTTCGTTAAATGGTCATGAAATTAAAATTACACAGTGCATTTCCAAGTGAAATGGCTTCCAAAGCGAAATTTAAATTTAAATTTTGTTATTAGAATGATATTGACATTTCAATTCAATAATTTTTGAGTTCGATATTGACATTCATAAATAATATTCCAATAAAAGTAAATGATTTACTGTGAATTTTCCAATCATTTTTCGACCATTTAACGAAATCGCAGCGAACTAGCCTTACGTAGAAAGTTTGTTCCACGAAAATGAATAAAAATAAAAGTTATAATTACCCAAAATCCAAGAGACAATATCCAATTATTCACTTTGAAAATAATTTGTAAGACTTATATTTATTACTTCTATTTTATAGGATCGATGTAATAATGTAAAAATTCACATTATTTTATTTAAATGAAGAGTAAAAGATAATTCCTCTTCCATAGTCCACTATATGAAAAAAAAAAAATCTGAAAAGCATTTAAGAACCATTTACCCACACCACACCCACATCCACATTCTTATTTTTACTTTTTATTTTCTAGTATGAATTGAAAAAAATCTGCGTCTCGTAAAATTCGAATAGTTTTTTCTTCTTTTTTTTTCTGTGGCAATGCTTGTTTATGACAGAATTGAATTAAAATATTCAGCATACATTTATAATAATAAAACGTTCACAAGGAAATAAAAATAAAAAAAAAAAAAGAAGTATAAGCAATTACCCTTTTATGTTTATGAAGTTGTATAGAGATTATGAGGGATGTATTTTATAAATGTATACATTATTATGAAAGCAAACAAATAAAATTGTCTATTTGCGTCACAAAACGAACACCAACGCAATAAAATTAGAACTTTGTACGAATATATAATCTATAAGTAATCGTTAGGTAATTTTCTTTTTCATCTCAATGGGAAACATTTTCTATTTTCATTAAATTTTTAACTGGAGAAACAGACACGATACACCTCTCTCTTAAGATTTATTGATTATTTTGAAAACGAAAAATAAGCCCAGCTATTTATTATTTTTCGAGAAAATCAATATTTATTACTTAATTCGAATTTCATAAAGCACTGACGAATAAATTTCCTACTGATTTGAGTTGAAGTACAGACAACATACGTGTGGACTTTTCTGTTTATAAAACCGATGAATTACCATTATTCTTTGTTCTCAATTTTCATAGTTTATTCGTTATTTTACAATAAAAGAAAAAAAAATGTCTCCTCAATTAGACAATAATTTGAATCATCATTTACTTAATCATATTTTGCATTAGAATGTAGGCACCCACAAAATAATATGATACATATAAACATATCAGAATTTTATAATTGGAATGTACACGCGCTTCGTGTTCTTAATCGTAGGCAGTTAATAGATAACTAACATTAACTAGTTATTCATTTATTTATTTATTACCATGCTGTCTAATTAAATTCGCAAAATTTTGTTATCAGAAAAACAAAAGTAACCAAAACAATAAACTAGCGCAAATAATAAATAACTTACACTGCGGCTATAAGCCCGATAATAAATATAAATGACAATATGTTCTAATTTTTATCGAATACAACTCGAGGGTCATGTGCATGTTGTGTCGAATAATCACGATATTTGTAATTTTATATATTTTAAACTAGGTTTACCTGAGGTAAAGCGTAAAAAAAATAAATAGTTTTTGAACTAAATTGTAGGGGAAAACTTTGATATAATCATATAAGTAGTCGATGAAGATGTCAATCTACACTCACACAATAGTAACGAATTTATTTGGATATCAAATATCAAAATATTGTCGTGTGTAGAAAGTCTATGAACTAAAGAAATGAGAAAATAAGATATTATATATTTATTTTATTTTATCCGGAACATAATCTGTTTTGAAACATTATTAAAGCATAATATCAACTTATCGGAATAGATATTTAATTATGTTAATTAAGTCTGTTTATTATATTATCTATAATTTCAATTCAAGAGTAAGCAAACGTTGTTTGATAAAAAAAAAAAAAATTAGATATTATTTTAATAAAATATTATTCTGTGAAGAATAATCTAAGGGATTAAATAATATTTTCTAGGAATTCAGTTACTTCGGTTCATATAATTTGCTTTTGGCGTATTGAGTAACTAAGTGCTTAGAGATTTAAAATAAAGATAAGTAAAATAAAAGGAAAACCGTCTTACGGTTGAGCCGAATGAAAATAAATTGTTGCTGACTTCTATATTGAAATTCGAATATGGCTGCTAATTTTAATATAAAATTTAATGAAATGGTGTTTTTTTTTATATTTCAGTTTGAGATAATGCATTTAGTTAAGTTAACTGTATGAAACTAAGAGGACACATTTGTTTAGCAATAACAGTCATCGATTTGAATAATGCGAAATATTTACATCATATTTAAGCGAAGTAACATCAGTAGCTTTACAAATTCTGTGATATTTTTCTTCATAATGTTAGTTGTTCTTTTTCGAACGTTTCCCCTATGGGAATTTGAAGTGCGAAGAGCGATCACAAATTCACGGTTTATCATGCATTATAGACTTTTAACTGGCAGTTCGTACGTAATGTATGATTTCTTTTTTATATGTTAAACTGGCCTTTTAGTAACATATAGTTATATATACTAATTACCTTGGTCCATTTATATTAGATTTGCATTAGCCTTTATTTATTGAATATTTTCTTTCGGCCACACCTTTCAAGAGAGCATTAACTATCATACTAAATTAAATCACATTATTATGCAATTAATAATATCGAATTAGCGATATTATTCATGTAATCATAATATTCATAAATAAATCAAATAAAAAATCTTAAAATAATTGATTGTTACCAAAAATTTTAAAGATTCTTTTTCTACTTAAATAAATGAAAAACATTTCTTACGGCATTAGCGGTCGTGCATTTGGTGAAAAGCTGATGAGCTAAACTTAAGAACTATACCAATTCATCAGGAAAATAAAAAATTCTCAAAACTATGATTTCTTCCAGTCAAAGATTTCTTTGGATAACCCTGCTTAAATATTCTATTTTTGTACCAAGACCATTTTTGACTGAACTAAATTTCCAAAGGATAAACAATCGCAATAGTTTTGTTTGGAGATCATTAAAATTATTTCAATTATTTCATTGAATTTCGACTTCTTCTAAGCTTACAGTATAGAAATTGAAAAGTTTAAATTGAAATAAATAACAAAAAAAGTGCTGTTGCCATATAATCGTTGTTAGTACACAATTTATTTGACATATGTAATTAGAGAGAATTTTTATGATGCTTTATTGTAATGTTTGCTATCAATTCTACCAAAAACATTATTAAAAATTAAACCAAAATAAAACCAAAAATGTGCTGCAGGCTATCGTCGGTTTCAGTGCTTGAAAATAAAAATTCTTTATCAAAATAAATTCGTCAAAATTTCGTTTTTTCTTTTTTTTCTGGTTTGAAAATATAATATTTGCAATAATGAATGAGACTTTTATAACTAACTTCGACAACATTGAACGACAACGATAAAGCACAGAATTGCGATAAAGAAGAAGTTGTGTACATGAGGCAGAAAGGGCACGCATATAAAGTAAATTTATAATTTATCACAAATTGCTTTCACTTGCTGTTTGGTATATAAGTATGTGTTCACTCTGTGATAATAGCGAAAACGTAATTATATATTTGTTATATATGTGTTCTTTTTATTTTATTTTTTTGTATTCGGAATAACCTCAACCCACATATAAAAAGTTTTTAATCAATATATAAGCTCTGATGTTGTTAAAAACGCATGAATGTTTTTATTTTATTTTATATGAAAATAAAAAAACAAATACATAACTTGCAAAATAAATAGGTGACTGATTCTGTTTGTGTATTCTTTTCACAAGAAGTTCAATGAATGAAAAGGTGAAAAAACAAGAAACAAATATAAAATGGATAAAATCAAAGCTCAATTGGTGATCCATCATACGAGTTTTTGTACGAACATTTTTTCTACCTGCTGGAAAAAGAAATCTGTTTAACCTATTAGACGTATACTGTTTGAATTATAAATTATGATGGGAGACGTAAGGTATGTTATAATGCTGAAGTCAATATATAAGCTATGGTGTCAAGAAGATGTAAGTATTGTAAGAAGGGTTCCATAATTATTTCGGTGTGTTGATTCGAACACGATACCATATTTTTTTAATGAACTGAATGTCATATTAAAGAATGAAAATTCGACTGAATTGAATCGACAGAAAACACATATTCAAAAATATTTAAGTATTTACTTATGTAGCAAAGAATGGATAAAGATGATAATTTTTGTGATATTGATTTTTTTGTTGTGTATTCTGACAAAATATAATCACTCAAAGAAAAATGGAGAAAATTTTTGGGGCAGACACAAAATTTACAATAGACTATTTTATTTTTCTAACCACTTCACAAAAACGAAAACAATCAACTTATAAATATATATTCGAGAAACAATATTGATAAAAAGTGCAAGATTATATCTAAATTACGATTAAACAAACTTACATTTTATAAGATATTTCAACAACAACAAAAATCGATAATCCAAATGTTATACAGAAGATTCCTTATATTATGACACTCGCACAACTAAGCGCGACGTATTTTTAGCAAATATACCGTGAAATATATTCCGTTAACTATAATAAAATTCGATATTTTATGCTTAAGTTTTTTGTGCAATTTTTTTAATGTAATTACTTAAAAAGCTTCTACACTGCACAAAACGAAATATTGGAAAAGAAATTTTCTTGCTGAATAAATCGCGCGTACAAATCGACACAAAATCTTTCTTTAAATCAAGCTGCAATGTCTTTTCACAGTAACAAAATGTAGTCTCGCGCGGTATACATGAAAATTTGCTATGTTTCATTCAAGAGTGGAAAAATACGAACAACGACAGTTATTTAATGGATTTTCCCCCCATATAATGCGTTGAAAAAGGAGGATTGTATCGTATTATAAATATTGCAAGATGGCCGTCAACCACCCCTCCATTAACAATCATTTCAGTATATGGAATATACATAATGGTAGCGCTGTAGAATGAGACAAACGGTTGTACAACAGCATATGGTTAAATGGGGAAAATAGAAATATTGGACAGCTTAGCTATTTATGATAGAAAAAAAAAGAGTTTTATTTATGGAAATTTTGAATATGCAAAAGTTTCACGATTTTCAGGTTCAACCGTGTAAAATAGACTGTTACTTTCTGTCAATAAAAAAATAAAAAAATGTGATCAGATCTCATTTAATATATTAAAATAATAAAGACCTTCTTAATATCTATGAACAAGCAGGAAAAATTAATCCTTAAAGCTAAAGATATAGCAATGAAACTATTGGAAATGTGTCACATTTGCACTATGTATTCAATCGTCCTACGTCATTTTTATCTTTTGAGTGCTATAATTAGTGCAAAAAGAGATGCTTATTTAACATTTGTGATTTAAATATTTTTTTCACTTTGCATTATGATTATGACTAAATGATGTTATATACATATTAATATAATAATAATAAGGCGCTGTTCATATTTTACATAATGCAATTTTCGACATTTTTCCCCACCCCCTCTTTGTAACATTTCGTAACAAATTATTATACTACACTCCCAACCCTCCCTGTGTTACGTAACACAATATCATTTTTTTTAATTATTGATAATTAAATTAGGGGTATTCCTGAGCTGTGTATTTCTACTCGCGTATTTATTGATGTACATTTACTCATCTCACAACGGGAACA
>JAABKK020021578.1:0-10334 GCA_011634745.2 Catotricha subobsoleta | reverse complement strand
CCTAGTTATCGAAATTTTCAAAAATAAAAAAAAAAAAACATTTTTGTTAAGAAACAAATGATTAACAAAAAAAAAAAACATGTTGAGCAACCTATAGCCATACTTGTGCACGTTTTTGTTTTCTTGACCTTGGTAAAGAGAAAATTATCTTTGGCGATCAGTTTTGTATTTCTGGTGGTACTTCTGTTTTACAGGCGATCAAATAATAATATCTTAACTTTATTTTCCATTTTCAGAGATTTAACAGAGTTTTTAACATTCTTTTTAAATAAAATAATAAACTTAAAAGTTGTCAAATAAATTCCCTAAAGCAGGCAGAGTAATTTGTGTATATGTAAATATATACGATTTAAAAACTATTATATATTTATATATACATTTATTTTTTTTCCGAAAAAAACGCAAGGCTATTCTATAAATTTTAAATTTTCTTCACTTTTAAGAATATCAATAAAAGCTTAAAAAATATCTAAAGAGTTTAATGGGCAACACACTTTTGTTAAAATTGACATCATAGTGTTTTTTCTCGTTTTTTTTTATAAATAATGGTTTCTTAAAATACAATACAAATCAATAATCTCCAACAAATAAATGTTCAGTAAATAGACACATCTATCAAAAAATCAGCATGAAATATATGGATTAATTTTCATATACTTCATCAAACATATAAAATATTACATATGACATGTTTAGAACTTATGGAGATGAAAGAAGAAAAAGTTCTGGTATAATTTCTCAAAAATTAATATACATCTTTGCTTTTCTATTATATTGGAGAAATAGAGAAAAAAAAGATTTCCGGAAAACAAATTAAAAAAAAAAAAAATTTAAAGAGCCATTTCAAATCACGAACGACGCCTAAAGATTCGTGAATTTGCAATATTTTTATTTTATAATATTTTCGTGAGTTTGGTTTTTGAAACTTTTGACAATAAACATAACATTTATATTACTATTTAAAAGGGAACGAAAAGCATAGGCCGCTCTTTATTTGCCAAAAATTTATATAAAAACAAAAACATAACTAGTTTGAAACTATTTATAAAATAAAAACGTTTGAATTAAAAAAACGAGCACGAAAACTTCAAAAACCTTCTCTTTTTTAAAAAAAAAAAAAAAATCACAAAACAAAAAATTAAAGTTTTTAAACTTTTTAAGTTATACTTATATCATTTATTCTAATTTTGTGTTACAATGGTAATAACAAATTAAAAATCTTTATGTACATATTATAATAATCTAATAATTTTTCAGCAGTAATAGAATATTCGAATATACGATTTTAATATGTATTTTAATGGATGAATTTTGCAATATTGTATGATTTACGTATTTAATAACATTTAAAATTCATGGAAAAAGAAATTATTTAATTCGAGCAAAGAAATGTGGTGTGACTTCAAAACTAATATTTGGTTGTCATTCATAATTTATTTTATTTGCATTACACTAAAAATATTTAAAAGAGATGAGATCTAGTTGTTAAATCAAAAGAAAATACGTGAGTCTCGTCCATGCTACAATTTTCGTTTAAGATGGCAAGTATTCAACTGGATTTCATTAAATACTAATTAATATTCAAGATACTCTAAAAAAAAAAAAAATGTATTAACAATCAATCTCAAATATTTTTTTTTTAAAATGTTCCAATTAAAGGTTAAACGCAAAATATAGCAAAAATTAAACCTTTTATTTTTAGCTTTCCTGAAAAAAAAAAAAAAGGAAAGGGATTTGATTTATTGGAAAAAAAATCATCATAAAATCTGTAAAATCAAACATTTTTTATTTATTCGTTATGTACGATTTTTTTCTTAAAAAAAAAGTTTGCAGGTAGCAAAGTTAAATTTTTCATGAGTGAACTTTTCATAGTATAATAAGTATACTCATAGCGAAAATTTCATTAAAAATCTTTTTCCACTATAGAATTTTTCAAAAGTGAATTTAAATAATTAAATTATTTCTTTTGCTTCTTAAGAAAAATAGGCTTGTTTAATAAATATTTCTTGTGTGTTGGTTTTTATCAATTTGAATTATTGTGTAAAAAAAACTAAACTATGAACAACTATCTTAAATTCAAATCTAATTAATTAGGTATTTCTTTCAATGATTTTACATTTAACACAACAATTTTTAAAAAAAAGTTATCCCATAATATCTCTAAATTAAAATATTCTATTTTTTGTGAAAATTTTCTTAAACTAATTACATATTATTTAAATTACACACCAAATTTATTTCTTCACTCGAACCACAATTCAATATTTGTGAAACCAAATCCACTGCAATAATTTTTAATAGAGATAAAAATGTACTTAATAGATCGAGAAATATTTCTTTGAAATTATCTTTTCATTCTTTTATGTATTGTAGAATGTTAACGCTGCGGCATGCACGAAGCAACTGACTTGTAGTTAAATATATTTCGTTATCCAGCACAAGGTAATGTATGTGCGTTTAGATGGCATGCTATATAAATTTGTTGTAGAGCAGCCGGTTGAAACGTAATAGGGGCATATTTTCATTCATACCGGCAATTTTTCTACTCATGCCTGTGCGCGTAAACAAAAATCACTCCATTTTACATTTTGTTACAATGGTTTGTTGTATGTTGCATCTCTATTGTTGGTTGTAATAGCATGCATTGAGTGAGACTTCTCAGGAAATAGTGTAAGATTTTATACGACAAACTGTTACGAATTATTTCTTTTTTGAATTCATTATACAATTTTCAGTGAGTATAAGTACCTTTATAAAGCAATATTATTTTTAATTTTGTAAATATCTACACAGCTACATTATACAAATATTAATTGGTTTTGTTTTTTTTTTCCATTTCAATAATACAAAAACGAAATATTTTTATAATGTATTATAATCAAAAGTAGTTTAACCGCATGGTACAAATATACCCATGGCTTAACCGTACACCTGGTACAAACCAGAATATTGTAATTAAAAAATAATAAATAAGTTCTAATATATAACTATTAAATAATTAAATTTTAAAAAACGTGGTTTTATTTGTAACCCTGAAAACTGAATATATTCGTTCGGTATTCGATATCAAATATTACAATTCCTTACCAAATAATTACCGAATAGCGAGTGTTCATTTTTTCAAATAAATATAATTATTTTTAAGTTATCTGTTAAAATGTATTAATAACATATAGTTCATTGATTATGATGTAAAAATAATAAAATTTTACTTTTATGCAAAATTAAAAAGAAAAAAAAAAATGAAAATATTCGGTATTTTATCTCTATTCTGCGTTTTGCTATTGTGAAAAAACTTATTCGTCGCACGCTTGCTTACCCCAGATACAAGATTCAAAAATAATACTTATATACAAATATGGAGCACTAACTAAAAAAAAAAAACAATTATGTAGTTAGTTTTATTTCGAATATTATACACAATTATCATCAAGTATATTGTGCCAAGTATTTAGTCATAACGTTTTATCTTTATGCTATATTATGTACATATCGTACAAGGATCAGAAAAACAATCGTTAAATATTTTTTCCTTGTGTCTGCTTATTATGTATTTGCTCTCTTTATTTCAACATCAAATTTTTATTCGTTTTATGTTTAATATTATTGTTATGATTGTTGTTTGTATAAAACGAAATTCGAATATTTCTTGAAAAAAAGTAAATTTTCAAATATGTAATAAGTAGCTACAGATATTTTATTTTACAATAAGACATATAAGCTGTATTTAAATGCCAACATATGTCACAAAAGGAAAAATTAATATAATTGAAATTATTTGTATGGATGAATAAAAAAAGACAGAATATAATAATTGACGATATAAGATTATTATAGCAAATAACAAAACATTCTAAATCTAGGTAATTCGCAGTGGCCGTTTAATACTTTAAGCTAATATATATATAAAAACGTTATTAACGCCGTTATATATTATATTTACTTTAGTCGTTACTTTTTACATTAATTTTAATATTGACGCACTGTCACTGATATGCTAAAATATAATATATAATAATATTTAAGTTGCGAGAAACTAAATTCAACAAAAAAAAATATTTAATCATCTTTACTGTTAAACTAGATGTCATTAACAAAATCATGTACCTATACTTATGTATGTATCGAAATCACAATTATTATTATAATATAATAATAATAATAATAATAATAAGCGTCTTCGAGCATCGATTCAGAGTTACTTTAGAGTATTAGGGTGAGTTATCTGTCCATAAAAAAAAACCTAAACTCTAAACTTATCACAGTTAGTTTAGAGTTTAGGGTTTTTTTATGTGAAAGTTCTTTGTTCTTGGACAGATAACTCACCCTAATACTCTAAAGTAACTCTGAATCGTTGCTCGAAGACTCTCAATAATCAGTATTATTATTATTATTACTATTATTTATAAAATAATTATTTGAAAGCAACGATAGGTTATTAAAATAACGTCGTTACTCGTTACTAGCTAAATTACCGCTCTCTCGGTATCAATAAATGTAACAAGACTCTTAAAATGTCCACTATATTTCCGCCTTTACTATAATGTATGTTCTAAATAATAGTCAATATTCTAAAAGAATAATAAACACATTGAATAGCGATATTTTCGTAAAAGAATCTTCATTCAATCGAATCGAGTCATTAATAATTTATTTTCAATTTAACAACATCATTAGAGATTTTTTTGTTGATAAATTTGGTTTTCTTTGAGATGTTTATTAAACATTAATGAAAATAAACGAATAGTCATGCAGGTTTATTAAAAAAAAAAAAAATAAAGTCACAATCAAAATAAATTTATAATATAGAATCTCATCTAGAATGTACTTCATAAATATATATTTTTTTCTTTTATAAATTTTAGAAAAGTATTTTGTGAAGTGTATTTATTATCTGAAGTTATTATTATGATAATTAAATGCTGCATGTTGTATAAAAGAAAAAAAATCATCGTTTTTTAATAACAATAAATTACAACAGTCTGAAAGTCTGATGAATCTATTTTTGAAGAATAAGAGAAGATATGGAATTTAATATGGAATTTAATATGGTTATTTTCGTCATTAATCAAACTACATTCTATTTTATTTTACCGACCAGTCATCTACTATTAATTCTTTTCTCCGCGTATTTTAGTCAAAATTGCAATAAAAAACTATTTTTTTATATTTAACTTTTTCTTTTTTTTTTAAAACGTGGAATATAAAAAAATAGCTTTTTATTGAAATTTTGACTGGAATACCCGGAGAAAATAATAATATGCAGATAATTAAATCCTACAGGTACACAGAAGCTATACCATGTATTTAACATTATTTCCAACAACACTAACAATATTTTGAAATAAATATGGCATTTATTTTAGAATTGCTAATGCCATTTTTAGGACACAGAACAAAAAGTTTAAGTTTGAACAAAAATATAAAAAATAAATGAAAACGTAGAAACGATTATATGGTAAAATTGCGGAAATGTTGACAGAACAAAATATCCATTTTTAAAACCATCAAACATAGCCTTGTATTATATTTTACCACATCATACATTTTTCTCATAAATTTTAGAAAGAATATTAAAAGCTTTGTGCAAACAAATGAATATAATGCATGTCTATTTTTGTTGAACAAAAATTCTAAGGACATATACTTTACATAAGCATAATTAAGTCAACCTATTATATTACAACAATTGAATCAATCTATAAATAGATGATAAGCTTCAAGAAGTAAAAGTAAATAAAGTACTTCCCCCTTGAGAGAGTAGTAAATTCTTAAAAAGGAATATAATTCCAAATCTGGATTAAATAATTTTTATAAAAAATATTAAATAACTACAATTTAAAGATTTATGCAATTTTCCGACGAACAAAACACGAATATTTATAAATTTTTCAACTGTTGACAGCATACAAACTCTATATAGATTCTTATTTTAAATAATATGGTTTATTGAACAGAACGACGTACTCTAGTTCCCATAGCCCGAGTATAATAGACTTACCCATGCAAAATTAATATATCTCTGTACATTTTACACGTACAATAATATAATATGTTAAATAATCCTTTTTTAAATATATTAAGACGATAAATGATGACGTGTAAATGCTCCCATTATATGGATAATGTAATGTTAGAAACGTGTTTGAAATACAAATAAATTATGTTAATATTATGATATTGTAAATCTCTTAACTTTCGCATAATAATATTACAGACATCTATTTAACATATAACCAATATTGTTAAGTAGAATGCGCGCAAACACAAATTACATTTTGATTGATATTTATATTGTTATATGCTTTCAGCCTCATTCGATTTATCGATATAGATAAGCTATTATCTTAAATCAAAAAATTTCTATGCAAGTAGTGTTTAAATCATAAAAATGTTTAAATAACGAATTTCATATTTGAAATATAAAACGCATAAACCAATGTCATATAATTTCCGATTTTTCTTTTGAATAAATTATAAATTATATGATTTACCAGACCAATGAATTCGTGCGTACGTAATTTGGTTCTGTTTCATTTATCTTCATCCGTAATATATTTGCCATCGTCAAGAATGATGCTACATGAAGAAAATGCTCTTTTAAAATCAACTACATTTTTGTTTTATTACATTTTTAAGTTTAATTAAGCTGTGTATTTTTGTGGTACTCCTAATGGTGTTTGGAAATTATTTTACATTTTAGATTTCTTTTAACGTACGTGATATTTTAGATTATATATATACAAGTATGCATTTATATAACACAAATTACTCCTTGTGAAACTTATAAATCCCATAATGTTTGTTAGAGACGTTACTTTCCCTGTGATATATTTATATATTTTAATTTGACAATGACAAGTGCCATTAGTGATAAAATATATTAGTTTCTTTGCAGCGCATATTAACCTGAAAAGGACCTTTAATTTTCTTTCAAATATTCTCAGTATGCAAAAGCTGTGAATTGGGTCCAAATAATCAAAAATTTGAAAAAAGTGAAATCCAATACCAATTAAAATGTAAAATAACGAATAAAATTTAAAAAGAAAATTTAATATTATCATTTAAGAAATATGTATGAAAGTATAATATATATAATATATATAGTTACTGCTATAAATAGATTAAAGCTAATATACTTTTCACTACTACATTTCAAGATATTTCAGATATCACCCGTGAAAAGTAAAAGAAAATAGCAAAAGAAGAAAATCTTTTATATATTGAATCTGTTTTTCAATGTTTTTTTTTTTTTTATTATTATTCGTAGTAACGATAAAGAAGTAAGTATTGAGAAATAGATATTGCCAGTTGGGATGCTTAGAATAGGTTGTAACCAATAATTTGTCGATATATTTTGGACAACAGGTAAAATTGAATTAATTTTGGATACACATTCTGGCGTTTAAGGTCTTTATAAGGTACAGTAGTAGCACATTAAAATAAAAGTTTTCAATGGTGTCTTTTGTTGATTCATTTGGAATGTGGTTGAAGGTTTTTTTTTATGATTTATTAAGTTTTCAAATTTATTTTTTTATAGATGTTACTTTATTTAGTAATTCCATGTTTTCACTAAAAATTTTTTTTAGGTTGTCCATGAGTTCCTTAATACAATTGTGTAACTGTTTATTACATTTTTTGAGTTCGACCAGCTGAGACATGACGTTATTTATGTTTACTTTCCGTATTTATAAAATTAATTAAAATGCTTTGATATATTTTCATTTTTATGTAAATCAACATTTTAACAATTGTGAAAACATGTAAAACATCATAAGTTTATTTGCAATCGGACAACATTTAAACAAAAATTCTATGATATATAATATATATGTTGTACATTATATATGTACTGTACCTACATGTTAGTTTGTAATTGTTGTTAACTTGTATAAATACATACGAAATGTTGAAAAGCAAAACAGTTTATGTGAATTTCTTTTGTCGGACATGTAAAAACGCCTGATCTTTTCCTTATTCACATTAAACTTAAATGAAATGTACTTCGGTTTTCCTTCATTCTCACAGTTATACAAGCAGGCATTTAAAATATTGTTATGGAAATATATAATATATTTCATAATAAACTTTAGTTTGTGCAAATATTCTTGACCTATTTTCAGATTCATGTTATGATAAGCGAAAAACATAATAACAGCGTTACAATCATTATAACTAGAAATCTGAATGAAATAAAACGTTTATGCAATTCACAGATGTGACTACACCGCTACATTTTTTAAATTCAACCGGGTTCTAGTCTAAGTTTAAATAAAAATGTAGATGTAAACAGTATACCCATATAAGCCATACGTAGCTCTATTCCATCGTGTCTATCTGCGAATTTGTTACTTCTTCTTTCTTTTTGTGCTTCTAAAATATTTAACTTTAGTAACCTTAGTAACATTAATCTTTGTTAGCAACCGCGCTTATTGATGCCGACTTCAATATTGCTCGTACGCTATACTCTTAGTCGTCTAATAATTATTTTTTATTTTCATAATTACTTATACTTATTATTTTTTATCACAAAAAGTATATTATTTAAGAATTATATAAGTATTATGCTGGTTATTAATAAAGTCGTTCAAACTAAATGAATACGTTTTCATTCTACTGCCCTAATAATCTGCTATATTTCTTTAACTATTTTGGTTTTTATCTTTTTTTTTCAGCATACGGCAATATAGTACAGTATTTTCCAGTAAATTACAATGTTGCTGTTGGAACGTTATATTTTTTATTAAAGCCATTACTATACCTACTCTATTCAATATACAATGTGTTAAACATTATCGTACAAATCATATACACGTCGCTTTCAAAGTAATTATATCGGTAACTGTAATTAGTTAATGGTATCATAGTACGAAGTAATATTCTATTTTGGATTATATGAAAATAATACACAACAAACGAATTACCTGCTAATTGTTATTACGTGTTTGTATTAAAATTAACCAAAAGTTTGGCTGACAAATGGTTCAGAGCATAAATGGTTTTCGTTTTACTTTTTTTTTATTCCTATTTTATTATGAAATTAGAATTAAAACAAGAAAGACAAGAGAAGGTAATTCGTTCTGTCAAAACAGTTTCATACACATTCATGAGTTTTAAATTATTTAATTTTAAAATTCAAATAATATTGAAAACCTACATATAAAATAAGTTATTAGAATTTAATAAAATAAAAATCTCAATTCACTTTGCGTTGTTCTAAGATCATTATTCATTATTATGTGATTTATTATAGATGTATTTAAAACAAATAGAATATTGTGACAATAATATTTCTACTACACACACAACAGCATTAATAATAAAATCCTGCAACGTATAAATAGAAAATAAAATTCTGATTTAATTTTACTAAGCGCAGTAGAGAACTGCGATAGTTTATGCATCATAAATTTGAAATGTTCACCCTATTAAGTAGTATACTATTTACCTTTAATGACACGTAGATTAAAGACTTCCCATATTCCAAAACATGGATCGCGAATATGAAAAAGAAAAAAAAAACAAAATTATTTCATTTTTACTGAAAGTTATAAAAATACTGTTTTAGACATTCTAATTCAATAAAACAAATTCTATGTAAATAAATATCAAAATATTTATTTACATTTATTGGAGTTGTCTAGTGATATTTAATATTCTTAACACCGCACGCAGTTATTGAAAGTATTTAATTTCAAATTTAATAAAATAATAATAACATGTTTGCGATATTCTATTTACGAGTATTTTTAATAAATTATTTTAAAATTATTCAATTTCCATAAATTTTCATTTATTCCTGAGAAATACTCCATATCTTACATATTGCTGATGGTTATCGATTTTCTTATTATGTTTTTGTTTGTATTTACGTTACCCTCAAAAAAAAAATTTCGTGGATGTTCTAAAAAATTGACATTGTGACCGAAACTTATTAAAAACCTATCACGTGAATCATGTGATATAAAATATGCTCAGCCATAACATTTAGGGTGGCTACGGCTAAGAAACCTGGTTACGAAAATAATTATTTTATTTTTTCACAAATTTTGTCCTATTTTCATACGGTGAAATATTTTCTTATTTTATTATGTATTATAAGGTAAATAATTCTCGTCTTGTTAAAAGATACGACATTTCCTGTACAAATATGACATATTTACCTCATTCATTTTATAATTAACTCTTGGTGATCAAGCACCTTTCCCAGTGTCGGATTAGTCCACCGGTGGCAGACAAATTCGCCGATTGGTCACATTTTTTTTTTAATTAAAATAAAATGTGCTTACGAAAAGGAAAATAAAATAAAATATTTTCCCCAATTTCCAAGTGGT
>JAABKK020021556.1:0-18307 GCA_011634745.2 Catotricha subobsoleta | reverse complement strand
AGAAAGATATCGACATAGAAATTGGTAAATTGTCGTTGATATAGAGAAAATAAAAAAAAAGATATCGACATAGACATAGACATTGATTTGGCAAATTGTCGTTGTATATCAGGGCGTCGAACCGGTTCAGGTCCGGGTTCAAAAACGCGGTCCGGACTACTGTTTTTAATAAAATGGGGTTCGGACCTGCAGTGGAATTTTAGTTTCAATCGTTAAAATGAAGCGATATAATGATAAATTTGTATGCGTACACGTGAAAAGGCAAAAGACAGTATAAGTATTTGTGCTCTCACATTGGTATTGCCGTTATAATGAGAAAAATCTCTTCATTATTATAAAACTTAGAATATTTGTGCAAAATGAAAAGATTTTCTTCATTATAACGGCAATACCAATGTGAGAGCACAAATACTTTTACTATCTTTTGTCTTTTTTCGTGTACACATACAAGTTTATCATTATATCACTTCATTTTAACGATTGAAACTAAAATACCACTGCTAGACCTGATTTTTCTTCTGGTTCCATAAATCGTTCCGGACCCACACCGCAATATTTTCGAAAAACAAATATACTCGATTATTGGAATTCACGGAAGTATGCCGGAGCTCTACACCTTATCTATTATTCTATTTGCCATTCCGGAAACATAAGTAACTGTCGAGAGATGCTTCTCCGCGTGAATAATTTGGAAAACATTTTACTGGTTAAGTTGAATTCAAATTTTATGACATAAAATTAATAAAAGGAATATGATATGTGAAATTTAAATTAATGTAGCTGAATAGATAAAATTACACATACATCAACGAACACTTTTGTTAAGGTGATATTATATCACAACTTTTGGTCAGAATTCCCCTGCAGAAAATTTCACACGTTTTCAATACTTTCTCTAATAACTTTTTAACAGAAATGAAAATGAAAAAAGTGCTACATTTACGACATGTAGAACTTTATTAGCTATTTTTCTCCTTCAGACACCATATTCTAAATATTTCTCTAAATAGTAAAAAAATAGTTTGAAAAATTATAAGAAAGACATAAACACATTTCAGTCGAAATATCATCACAGCATGTAATTTTGTAAATCCGGTCACGGAATACCCAGAAATACGTTCCACTACATGGCCATTTTTCAAAATATTGACAGCCCGAGATTCTGCCCCCTAAATGATATTTTTATTTATGTGGTCCTTTACAACCAAAATTTAACAAAATTATAAGAATTAAGAAGTACTTATCATATATGCAAAGTTCCAAAATCAAATAAGACTGCAGTCTGGCAATAAATAATAAATCTTACATTATAATTTTATCATTTTTGCTGTGAAGATAGCAGTTTTTGTCTTATTTTATTTTATTTTGGAAGTTTGCACATGTTAAAAACTCGTTATTTCTTATTTCTTACTTCTTATTTTTTTGTTAACATTTTGATGTAAAGGACCAAACAACATCTCAAATAAACTCTAATATATAGAAATAGAAAATTTTCAAAAAAAAAAATCTTAGACCCGTTCCGTAACCGCTCCACCGCTCCGGAACATTAAATTATCGTTATGAACCTGAACCTAACCGTGAACCATTTTTTTTATTTTTATTAAATTTTGGACCGGTCCCAAATTTTTATTGGGTCCGGTTCCACGCCTTGATATATATATATTAATGTTAAAAGAGTCATACATTTGTATTTATATAATCAGATAGTATATTCTGTTACTACGATCTCACGAAGTTCAACTAGAGATTCTACTATCACAAAATTACTTACATCATTCTAAACGATTGCCATCATAAATGTTTCATTGCCTTTATTTATTATTCAATAATTTGAAATTGTGTCATAGACATAACATAATTTAGGCAGTAGAAATAATTACTTACCTATTTACGATATTATATTATATTTACAATTTACCATCACTCATTTCATCACTCATCAGTCATTAGCAGTTTACAATTAACATTTAATATGATTGCATTTATAAATTTTGTACACCTATAAGTATATCTTATTTATGTCATTATTGAATGTTAATAGTATAATAGAATAATCTAAGTTTATACAAAGGCCAATTAGTGTGTGATGATGTGCATAATATAATATTGTTGCAGTTGCAGTGAACAATATTCTGCTCCTGGTTAATGTTATTTGCGGTACTTGTATAATGTTCAGTTTTATTTATTATTGGTGTCATCGGTATAACTTTTATTAGTATATATTAGTTACAGATTTGATATTCCTGTATGTGATAATTTTCGAATGTATCTATTAGGGTGGTTCTTTTTTCCATTTCATATTCTCTAGAATTTTGTAACAAATGAAATTCCGGTATTTACTACATTTTTATAACTTGCACATGGTATGAGATAAGGTATTAAGAACATTTGGTTCTATCATCGGGAAAGATAATTATTAAGCTGAGTTTCTCTATTTTACATCAATATTTCAAATTTTAAGAAAAATATTTGGATTTATCCAAAATATTGAAAACAGGACAACAAAAGGGTTATTCCATAATCAACAGTAACCCAATTTTTGTAACAAATTTGAGTATATTCCTCAAATATTATGTACGAATATTTAATCTAATTCAGAGAGATACAATATGACCTTTAAAAATTGAAAATCATCACACAGGCCTATATATAAATATATGCCATATTATATTAGAAATTTAAAAAATGTAAAAAAAAGTCGTCCTAGTGCGGGTACAATTATTACTTTAAAATTTTATATTGTATTATTCCAATATTTATTTTCGGAAACAAACAGTACATTATTAATATAACATTTGATTTTCTGTTAACCTTACAGATCTAACAATATCAAGTGAAAATTCTGCAGCAACTACAGCGTCACCAATTAATAAACGTCGTGGATTTAGTGGGTAAGTTTATTTCATTATTGAGAATAGATAAGATTTTTTTTTTTGTGCAAAAGTGTTAATATAAAATAACATAACGTCCAAATGTTTAAAGAGTGAAATTAAACAAACTTATCGCTTGTTAGAAAGATTTATTAAGATTAATGTTTTGCTTGAAGAAAAATTTCATTAAATTTTATGAAATCAATGAATCTCTCAAAATATTTAAAAGCTCCATAAAATTCTGATTTTTTTGTTTTCACAATTTTATGAATAATGTGTGTAATGTGTTTCAATCAAATTTATTGCTTAGAAATTTATTTAAGAATTTATTTTCAAATAATTTTTTATTTTCTATTTCATGTAAGTATAAACAGAAATTAAAATGGTAAAATAATTATTTCAGTTAGGTATATGTTTCCATAAGACCTGTATTTTTATGTTATTATTATTATTATTTTTATTTTTATTTTTTTTTGTTCATATTCGATCATCATGACAATAAAAACAACACATAACAAAAGCGTAAACAGTATTAAATAATTCTCAAGGTAGTAATAATAAACGAGTACGTCGCCGTGTTATCTAATTATTTATTTAACAAATAAATAGCGCACATCGGCGACGATGTAACACAGCTTATAATATTTCGATAAATAAATGAAAAGCAACAAATTCAAATTAACTAAAATTAACTACGTTTTGCCTAAGTTCTTGGATAGAAATTGAAAGGTTAAATCAACAAATAATACAGGAAAAAAAAACGAAAATTCGATATAAAAGCATGGTGAATAAAGTTCATTACTCGAAAGCACACAGTAGATTTTTCAATGTGACAACAGCAAAATAATTATTATCAATTATAATGATGAACTTTTCACATAGAAAATTATAAACATCAAGGTCCATTGAGGCAGACATTATGCTTTTCTTTTCTTCTTTTTTATTTTTGTATTTTTGTATTTTTGTGTTTTAAACAAATTAACTAAATTATTATGTTTTGTTTTTCCATTTTATTACACCTACCTGAAAGCTTGAAATGTTAGTATTGTTGGGCTCAGTTGTTGGGTTGGGTATATAAATATTAGTATTTTTAGTTGTTCGGAAAGTAACATATTCGCTAATATAAATTGAAATGAAATTTTTCTTTTGCTCGGTCTGTCATTTTAGGTAGGTTTTGTGTATGTCATATCAATATATGAATATTAAAATAATAATATAGTTAATAATTAATAATGTGAATTGTGATAAGAGAATGTTAATAGCACGACAAAAATAAAAAAAAAAACAAACAAACAAATAATAATATTATTGGTTGGGTGTTTTTCAAGTGATCTAATTTAAGTTAATTTGTTTACATAATGAATATTAAATAAATTGAAAACTTGCAACTAAAAAAAAAAATAAAAGAGTTTTGAGTTAGAAAATAGACATAATTAAAAAAAAATCTTACCAACGTCCTTACAAAATATGTATATTGTATATAAAGAGAATTATTTTACTCTGATATTCCGCATATATAATATATTATATATATAAGAAATTAGATTTGGAATAAACATTTATCTCTTTTATACAATAAATGTCCTTGAGGATATTTCTCAAGAATCATAATTATCATACAGCATTCATTTTTCATTACTCATTTAATTACAATTTCATGTAATGTTTATAAATTTATGGTGTAATAGCCTAAAGCCTACATCCTACAGTAATAATTATGAGATAGTTGCAACAAATTTAATTTCTTAAATTAACTAAGTACACAATAAATAATAGAAAAGTTTTAAGAGTCTTAATTTCAGTGCGTCCAGTACCTGCATTTAGATATAATCGTAGAATTTTTTCTTCAATTATAATTTAATTTCAACGAACCATTCAATAGAATAGAATTTCTTCTAAAAGTTTTACCGTTTCTACTTATATTATTATATTATATTTTCATTTCTATAAAAATCAATTTAACTTCTATTGCAACTATCATCTTTTACGCTTAATCTATTTGATAAAGTTTTTTTTTTTTTTTTCATTTCGAGGTAAATAATAATAAACTTTTCTAAAGAATTTTTTATCATTTTCTTTTTTTCAACTCAAATTTTTCTTTTCGATTTTGCAAATATTGCTTTTGAAAAGTATTTGAAATTCTTTTGAAACCTCTTTTCAATTTTTATAACTTCGACATCCACTCACCAACAATTTATTAGAAAATTCTTCAAATAATGCTGTTAATATATTTTTCATCAACACTTAACCTCCTATTTGGCATTATAATACACTTAAACCTTTTCTAACTATTAAGTCACGTCTCTTTTTTCCTTTGCTGCCAGTAAAATATTATTTATTAATTTTATTTTATATTTTTTTTTTTATTATTAATGGTCAAAACCATTATCAAAAATCAATAACAGTAAATTTATAACTACATGATCTGTATAGAATACATTTCAGTGGTTGGTTGCGTATTATGTCCGCCTAATTGTTTCCCATTAAAAAAGAAAAAAAAAACAATATAAATGACATGAATTGAATAAAACAAAAGCATTAAAATTATGTTCTTAATATTTTTTTTTTTTTTAGAAATATTTAGTTGGGAGATAAGTTATTTTTTTTGTATAATAGATTTTTGAATTAAAACCTGGTTTCCTGTTCGCGCGAAAATAAAACATAAAAATGCCGTAAAATGTTCATGTAATGAAATGGATTTTGCAAGAGACATAAAATATTTGGAAGCCGAAAAATTGTTCTAAGTAGCCAAGTAGTTTTGTAAACAAACAATTACCTAAATTTCTTTTTCCATATAAACTCCACTCCGTAAATTCATACCCTATACATTTTTATATATCATTTCACACGAACAAGAACCCGACTTTAAAGGTATTAAATAATAATTTGAATATTTTGTTCCCGTTATGAGTAACTATGCAATATAAATGTGCCTGAGAAATGAGAACAATATTTCAAAATAAAATTTGATGATTGTAAGTAATATTGGTGTCGACCTGCTTGCCTAATATAAAATATAAATAAAATTTTGATTTGCACACTTCAATAAATTTAATTCAGGTAGATAAAAAGTGTTAAATTTTATATCATTTCCTTACAATGCATTGGATTCTTTACTTTGATGATCTTCCATTTCATGGTTATTTCAAAACAAATTATAAACACAATTTCGTTTGAAACCATATAGCAAAAGTATGTCTCTACTAGTAAAATTATCTTAACAATTTTTTTTTTAGTTTAGAATTTAATGATTCAACTGTTTTTTGTTTATTATTTAATTATTTATTTATTAATCTTTTTTGGCAATTTGACTTTATGTAAAATTTATATAATTATATAAATATGTTGCGGCGTAAATAAAAACGGTTCATAATACAGTGAAAGCTCGTTAATATGGTGGTAATTTTTTAGTATAATTTATTTTGCGAAGTGCAGGATTTTGAAGTAGTTCTAATCTATTAAGCAATTTCACTGAAAAAAAAGAAAATTAAAATCCAATTAAAAAAACAAACACATTAAACGCTACCATAAAAATTAAAAGAAAAAAAAAACAAAATTATCAAATGTTGATGTCAAAGGTGTTAACCAAATAATTTTATTAGAAATTATACCCCAAAAGCGTAAATAAATTAGTTTTCTCTCAGTTTAAAATCCATCTAGTTTTAGCCAGTACTAAATTATTATTTTAAAAGACTGACTAAGTATTTATTTACTAAAACTATAAAATTGAGAAAAAAATAAAAATGAAAAAAGTTTTGTATTGCTTTAACGACACAACCAACATATAAGTAGTTAGTTGTTATATTAAACTCACAATGATTTTTGACATGGCTATTATGAATTCAATTAACTTCTCTTCTGTGTGTGCGTGTGCATATTGTACAATTAAATTAATTAAAAAATTTGTATTAAATCAACAACATATGAGTGAAACATTTCATTTGTAAGCAATCGTCTGTTTGATGGACAACTTTGTTCCACTTGAAATTATCAACCTTTGAGATTACATTGTACTTATACACATTATACAATTATTCACGATTACATTTTTTTTTTAAATGGTTTTTTCAAAAAAAAAAAAACTACTTAATGATTTCTTTTTCTTCACATTTTTAATTTTTTTGTTATATAAGTGATCAATTCTTAATAATCTATGTAATACGAACGAGTGAGTATTGATTAAATATTTGTATTATAATTTTCATCGAATAAAATACGATAAATTCTATTCATTTAAATAGTTTAAAAATAGATTTAAAGACGCTTCAATATTTAATTGGTAACTTGCAGCATTGATTCCATATACATTTTCAAATTAAATATTCTTTATCATCATCATATTGAGCGCACACACACACACACACACACACACACACACAGACACACACACACATATTTAGAAATACGCGCTCGAAAAGTACTTAAACTCAATTTACAAAAACAATAAAAAAAAAAAAAACTATTGTATACGACCTTCTTTATTTCAATCCTTCCATAACATAATTTATCACATATAAAACTAAATGGCTTGAATCTGATTTCTGACTACGAAACTGTAACGTAAGCAATCGGAGACGTTTAAGTTGAATTGAAATTGATATAACTAAGTTACTTAGCAAAAAAAAAAAAAAAACCAAACAAAAATATTTTTTTTTAAAAAGATCGATAAGAAATCGGAATTGAGTCGATAAGACAAATAATCAGCTTTTCCACCTTTGATAAAACATTTTTTTTTTTTTTTTTAGAAAAACATTTGTAATTTTTTCTTAATTCATTGCATTAGTTTCAGTAGTGAATTCAGTTACGCAGGTGCCGTTTTAAATAAAGTTTATATAAAAATCATTTTAATTAAACTAAATAAAATTTCACAATTGTTTTCGAATTTCTATTTAAAATGTGCTCAGACTGTTGTTTTTTCTTATGTTGTTGTTGCTGTTGGTGTTGTCGAAGGTAAAATAATTCTATTTTTGTTCAAAAACTGATATTTTAAAACTAATGAAAAAAAAAGAAGAAAAGAATGAAGATGAACAAACTGAACTATTAGTCAACATTTCAGAATTACACATACTTTTTTCTTAATCGAGAACTACCATATTTGACACATCCGTTTCATTTCTTCAATAATCTCTAAATAGTGATAAAAATATAATATTATTTTTTGCTGTTAGTGCTATTTCGATATGAAATCACTCACAATGAAAGAAAACCATAATAATAAAAACTAAATTTATAACGGGAACTCTTTTATGTAAGCATATTCTTCTAATATAATGATTCATAATGTGTGAATAAAAATGATTTCAGACGAAAATGGCTTCCGCCACCGCTAAGAAAACTATCTCAGGGAAAAGTAGACAAAACAACAGCTGCCGAACGACCATTAGTTAAAAAGGGTTCAGAAAAAACATTTAAATTGGCAACCACCACAGATAAATTAGCTACATCAACAACAACTGAAGAAGAACCAATCACATCATCTAAAGCAATTCCAACCACATCAACAACATCACATTCAATTGGTATCAGTAGCACTAGCCAGCAACAAGAGGAAGTTGAAGAAGAAGTTGCCTTAGAATTACCACCGCCAATGAAACCAATACAAGATTCACAATCAATGATGGGCAATGGACCAACTGTGTCATCAACTGTCATTGAACAAAGTCCATGTAAACGGGTAAGATTGTAACAAAACATTAAAAAAAAAATGTCAAAATGTGTTTATTCAAGAACAAAATTTAATTTCATAATTCATGGTGACTTTTTTTTTCATCTATATTTTTATCTATACATCATAATACATTTTCTATCATATTTAGGGTTATGTGGTGTCCTAACACATTTTAATTTAGTGATCAATTAAATTGTATAAATATCATTTCTATTTAAACCATTGTTTAAACACACATAAAAGATTACATTCATCATAAATATGCATTTCATTTTGTTAAAATTATGTAGACATCGTCATTATCGTTGAAAACGCTGGAAGGAAACGCGACCACAGATTTAGAAGAAATTGAACAAATTGTTAAGGAAAAAATGGTACTTAGTGTTACTTCATATCTTTATCTATACATTTTTACAATTTTTAGCAAAGTACATTAACAAGTAGTGCAACTTTATTTATATTTTTAAAATCATATTATTTTCAGTATATAGTATAAGTATTTATTCGCAACAACAATTAGTAACATTTTATGTTTTAGTAGTTTATTATTTATAGTTAATATTATATCAAAAATTCATGCGCTTGATCTTGCTTCTTTTTTTTTTTTAAGTACAATAATGTTTATGTTCATTTTGGTTTTAATGCAAAAGTAAAAAATAATTCTTTGAAAAAAATGAAATCCTTATTAATTTAATTCTTCAAATTTTTCTTTTTTTTTGTTTTCGAAATTAGGAGCAACATGAAAGTTCAAAATCAAAATTTATCAAACCATCAACTGATTCAGAATTGGCGACTGATTGTACACGAACATTGTCAATGACAAGTAATTCAAATGGTGACAATGACGATAATTTATTGGAAAATGATATTGAATTATCTTTAAAAAAGCGAATGTATGCTCTGAGAGAGCTAGTCCATACAGAAGAAACATATGTTCAGGATTTATCGCTTATTGTTGATGGCTATATAAAAGAAATTCGTGATCCAGATAGTGACATTCCAATGCCGGATGATCTGAAAGGTGGCAAGGAGCGAATGGTTTTTGGAAATTTGGAAGCAATTTATGAATGGCACAGAGAGTAAATATATTGCAATAAAATAATATCATATAATGGTCAAATATTTTGCTTATTTATATATTTTAAAATTTCTAGCTTTTTCCTAAAATCATTACAAAGATGTATACTAAATACAGTAGAATTAGGACCATTAATAAAGCGTTGTGAACGAAAACTTCATATGTATGTGATCTATTGTCAGAATAAACCCGTATCAGAGCATATCGTTGCTGAGCATTTGGGTTACTTCGAGGAGATTAGAATCAAGCTCAAACACAAATTAGTTGTAAGTATTATTTATTAGGAATCTTGTAACAAATACGTGAATAAGTGAATTTTGCCTTCATACATTTTTTCAATCATTTTTCAGTTATGTGATTTACTTATTAAACCAATCCAAAGGATAATGAAATATGAATTAATATTAAGAGACATTTTCAAACATACTGAACGAGCTGGATTGGTACATGAAATTCCTAATTTACAAGATGCTATTTATGTAATGAAAGTAAGTAAACAACATTTCAATTCTATTTGTTAGCTACGCAGCTAACTTTATCTGCAAACCTTTAGTTGATTAAAATAATTAACATTTTTTTTAAAGGTTGTTCCTAAGGCAGCCAATGATATGATGGATGTTGGTCGCCTTCAAAAATTCGAAGGAAAAATTACTGCTCAGGGAAAATTATTACTGCACGGGCCATTATTGTGTATGGAGGGGACAAATACTGTTGATCGAAATTCTAGCATTGTTCCAAAACCACGTGAATTGCAAGTATTTCTATTTGAACAAAATATTATATTTTCGGATATAGTTGGAAAAAAGACACAATTTACAAATCCATCCTACATTTACAAAACTCATATTCAGGTAAAATTTCATATTTCGATTTGGCGTTTTTTCCAATTAATATTAATTATTATATTTCTGGTAAATATGTTAAGGTCAATAAAATGGTTATGGAAGAAATGACCGAAAATCGTTTTCTACTGCGATCGACTGATCCCCAACGGCAAGAGCTCAGCTATATATTAACAACACAAACAACTGAACAACTAAATGAATGGATGGACACAATAACAAATATCTTACAAACACAACATGATTTTCTAAAAGCAATTCAAAGTCCAATAGCATACCAAAAGGAATTAACTAAAGAATCGTGAGTTATATATCAACATTTATTCATTAATATTAATTGCAAAAACTAATAAATTAATTAAACTAACTTAACTCATTTAAAAGAAGAAAATGTTCATACATACACACAAGCATACGATACACTTACTATACTTACACATACAAACACTTATATTTGAATCTATGGAAATTTTTAACCATCATTTACCTAAATCAATATCTTTGCTATGATTTTGTTCAACAAAAAAAAAAAAGAAAGGAAACAAATTATATAGGTTCGTTATAATGTTATAAAACATAAGTTTTTATGACATTGAAAAATTCCTATATTTCATTTAGAATTCTTTAGAATTCATTTAATTTCTTGGTTTCGTTCTGAGTTTACTAAATATGGTACAAGTTCAGATTTTTCTTGTCTATGATCTTTTCGATTAATATGAAACGTTATCATTCTTTCTTTTTTTTTTTTTTTTTTATTAATATTTATTAATTGAATTACGCCAATTAATTTTCATCCTTGTTTCTAAGGAAATCATAGCACTTCTGCTGCCAAAAAAATGTGAAGAGTTTCCCAAATTGTTTTGAAACATTTATCTAATGCTTACAGAAAATGATAATCTTTTGTCATACAGAATTCCACCATATTACATTTAATGAATAAATTTTGAGACTTTTAAGAGTTATTAGAATAAATATACACATCAACTCAATACCACATTCATACACAAACACTTACACACTTTGCTCTCTCTAAAATAATTAAAATTTAAAATTATAATCATAAATTAACAAAATAAAAAAAAAAAAAATACAAATTATTCGAAAATAATTAACTGAACATAAAAAAAAATCTACACAGTTCTATAAATGCATTAATATATCTTAAGTATTAATTATATATTTAAATAAAATATAATGAAAAAAAAACCTATTAAATCTAAATCTATATAAATATTACCTACTTCTCTGTACACTTTAAGGGCATTTAGTCATATTTTCTAATTATAAAAATTAAAAATTAAAATATATTAATAATAGTTTTTTTTTTGAAAATATCACAAGTACATAAAACACAAACCAAACCAAACCAAACCAAAATATATATTTTATTTAACATAAATAACAATACTTACCTACAAATAATTAAATATATACAAAAAAAATAATAATAATAAAATAAAACCAAAAATCAAATACATATTTTCAATATTTATTTAAAAATATGCAAAACTTATGAACAGCAAACAAACAAAAACAAAAAACAAAAAACAAAAAACAAAAAACAAAAAACAAAAAACAAAAAACTAAAAACTAAAAACTAAAAACTAAAAACTAAAAACAAAAAACAAAAAAGAAACAAAAAAAAAGTATAATGATTTAAATTTAAGTATAAAAAAAAATAAAAAGTTATAGTTGTAATTAAAATGTACCTATTTTGTTACCAAAGAAATTGTTTTGGCTTGTTTTTATATAAGTCTGATAATTAGAAAATTGTTGTAAGTGAATGTAATAATTTTTTTAGTTATATTCACATTCAAAAAAAACAATTGTGCGGACAAAAAAATCTGGTAGTATATTTATAAAATAAATAATAGCAGTAAACCAACAATAATTAATAATTAATAATTAATTTAATCACAAATATAGCGCACTTTAATTTTTACCGTTTCTCATACTCCAAATAAATGAAATTAATCAAAAGCAATGAATTTTCATGTAATTTTTGCAATAAATTAATTACAAAGTTATGGCAATATCTACGTAATATTTAATTATTATTATTAATATTTAATTATTATTTTCAATAGTAGGTTAGGTGGATAGGTGGTACAAAAAAAAAAATAGAAAAAAGAAAAATTTAATTTTAATCGTACATCAATTTTTATATGATAAAAAGCAATAATAAAACAAACAAAAAAAAAACCAAAATGTATTGATAATAACAAATTCTCATTTATTCATCTATCAAACAATAATGGAAAAATGAAACATTATGATTTAGGAATTTGCAATTAACATTTGGTAGAAATAAAAATTAAATTAAATTTAAAATAGAGGAGAAAAAAATTCGCAACCAAATATGATTCAAATCAGAATGCAAATGGCAGACAAATCGCTGCCAAAAATCATTAAAAGAAATTGCAAATAAGCATCTTAAACTAGCTGTAACTTAACATTTAAATGTAAATAATTTCCAGTTCTTTTGAAAAAAATACATTTTTCAACTACCAAAATAATAAATAAAATAATTTAAAAAAAAAAGTCATGAAGTAAATCAAGTTAAGATGAAAAACTAAATAAAACCAGTACCGACTAAACTCTTTAACAAAGCAGAACTCCTGGCCACAGTGATAATTTCAAACTTATATTTTATATATTATTTTAAGCGAAATTGAATTGTGTTTTGTCGAATCGATGTACTAAAATTGTCATTAAATCAACATTGCTGTAAACAATTAACACTCTATGGTCAGGAGTTAAGTCTGGCTTATAGAACGCTAACAATTTCGATGTTTAGTGGTTGCATTGGCAAATGGTACATCTTAAAGAAAATCATCTATTATCGACCCCCATTTATTTTTGGAGACGCAAATTTTCTTCATACATTATCACCCCCTCCGATAACTCCATAAGAAAAAAAAGTATAAAGTTTTGCTCAATGTAAATTTAACACCATTTTTTTTATGGGGAGGTCGACGCTTCCGTCGATGGTGTGAAAATATATGAAGAAAAGTTGCGTTTTCAAATATAAAAGGGATTTGATGAGAATTTTCTGTATGATGCACTCACTAAACGTCGGGACTTGTCAGCGCTCTATTAACCACCCGGCTTTATATCCGATACTGGTTAAAAACATAAGGTTGATCTGGGACGAAGTAGATTTAAATTTAAAATTAAAATATTATTTAATTCTACACCATATTATTAATTTAATTAACTTAAAATATAATGCTCGAACCGTTTTATTTAAATTTATGAATTATTATTCCAATTCAACTTGACCATAATAACATTAGTCGAGTTTCATTATATGAACGAAGCACATATTTACTTATTGATCATTTTGTTATCAAAAGAAAATATGTAATTTGTGCTCTCTCCTGCTTTCAGTTTTTACGTAACCCACTATTTAATATTAGATTCTAATTTAAAAATATTCCAAAAGCTATTAATTTAAAACAAATGATGATAAAAAGATTTTTGCATAATAATTGTAATTTGTACAAAATAAAATTTAATGATTAAATTTAAATGAAAAAAAAAATGAAAAACAATAATAAAAAAAAGAAAAAATTATTATAATATTATTAACACATCACCAATTCATTACTACAATAAATTTAATGAAAAGAAAAATGATTGAATATTAAAATTGAAAAATATAAAATTTATTGATTATGCTTTGATGTTACAATAACAGAAATATTAATAATTTATGTAAATAGTGTCAAAGGAGAAAGAAAAATGTATATTTATTGCAACAAATACTAACAAATTAAATTCTAGGGGATAAAAATATAATAAAAAAAAAAAAACAATTATAAAACCAAAAAAAAAAAAACAAAATAGTTAAATACGTTTCATTTCATATGATTTATTTTTAATTTAATTTAAGTGGTTGTGAATTGTGATATAGCAAAATTTTCCCAAGTATGTTTGCATACAATTCGATAGAAAACGATACACTTGAATGTTTCGAATTTGGATTGGTTTTTTCTTCTTTTTTTTTTCATATATAAATATTAAATATTGGTTCATTTGCTGCATTATTTTAAAATTTATTTACATTTATCAGTTTATTATTATTTTCGAATAGTAATTTTCTTGTTTACTCTATTATTATTTTTTGTTTTGAATGTTTATTTATATTCAGAAATATATCCCAATTTAATTTATTTATATTTTTTTTATTTTTTATTTTCTTCCTATAAACATCATTAACAGTTCTATGGAAGGTTCATTAATGTATCGTAATAATCATTTACGGAAAACAACATCAATACCATCTGATGGCAGTCCTTCAAAGAATGATAAACAATTTGCCCAAAAGGTAAGAATATCAAGATGATGGCTTATTAACATAATTCAACGTTTGAATCAAAATTCCATTCATAAATCAAAATATTTACAACATAAACATAAAAAAAAGACAATTTATTATGACAATATTGTTTTATGTGTGAATCATTTAATAAAAAACGCTTATATACAAAAGCGTACTAGACTAAATTAGTGATAGTGCACGTTAAATAATAATAATAATAATTTTTTATTTAAAAAAAAAACCATTTTATTGGAATGGAACCAGCTAATTTATTTATTCTAAAACTAACTAAACTAATTAATATTATATTTTATAAGAAATTACGAACTTTGCATGATCGAATATTATTATACATTTTTGTCTTTGTTAAATTACTAACCAATTCAATAGTATTATATTTTATAATTTTTAATTAAAACCAACAAAATCAATCAATTCGGACGAAAAAAAACGCTTACTAAATTAAGGACAGAAATTTAAAATTATTATTATTTGTTTCTTTATAATTTTTAGACGATTTTGTATTATTTAAGATAAAAAAAAAAACAAAACAAAACAAAAAAATCAATCAATAAAATATTAAACATGCCTGCAAATTACTAACATAGTTGTTTTGACTGCTTTAAAGAACATATCGTAATCTGAAACTATAGTTGTCGTTGCCCGTGCTAAATTAATGGTTATAATCAAATTTGTAAATTAAAATTAAAACATTGAAAATAGAAACTATATAGTAATCCGTGCAACGACATCCATTGCATCTTGCATTTTTTTTTTTTTTTTATTTAAATCAAAATAATGTTTTTGAATGTCTTTAATGAAATTCATAAAATAATATAAAATAAAAAAAAAAGAAAGAACGCAAACAAATCCTTAGAAATTTTGTCCCACAGAATTTATCATTACCGGTTCAAGGTACAATTGGTTCGTCCTTATCTAAACGAGCCCCAAGTCCTTCAAAACGTTCATTTTATGATCTTCTCCAATCTAACCTTCAAAATTCAAATAATAACTATAGTACAACTGCAAACTCTTTTAATGACGGTGATGATATTGCTGTAATCAATAATATTAATGCTACTGATGATGCATCATTAATGGTTAATAGTACATGGAATGTTTATAAAGCTGATGATGATGGTAAATGTTAATGAACTAGCAATAGCTTATTTAATGAAATAGATTTAATTAAGAGATATTATATAGTGGTTGGTGGTGAAAGGGTTGTAGTAAGCAAACAAATGAGTTTAAAGTGCGATGCTCAAAGGGATAATAAACAACATGAGCAACATCAGCAACAACAACAACAACAACAGCAACAACGTAGATGGTCAGAGCATAGACATATAAATTTGGTATGGCTTTTTATTTATTCTCTATTTATTGGCGTAACTCTCTAATGCTGTAGATTTAGTATGTAATTTAATAAGTACTTAAGTATTAAGCGGCTTCTTGATACTAACCTTTAATAATCATAAAACTATATAAACATAAATCGAAAATAATTTTAGTGAACCATTGTTGTTTGTTAATTAAATTCTTTACGTTTTAATAAACTTTGAATAGAATGTTCCGGATCAAATAACCATTAAAACAACAGAAACGGATTTTTTAAATCCTGACTTAACACCACCATTAAATGTAACGTCAACAAATTCCGATAAAAAATCTCTTTGGAGTTTTGGTGTTTCCAAACTGTCACCATCACGTCGTTCCGTTGATATAACCAATCTAGAAAAACAAAATACTGCAGCGGCCAAAAAAAATCAACAGAATTTCGATTATGCAAACCTTTCGATTGATTTTAATTCATCTGTTTCACTACAAAATAACGATAATAAATTAGTTGGTATTATCAATAATCAAGTATTAATGCCGCCTGAAATTTTGTCACGGTCACAAGATGCTGCTATCCAAGCCGGTAATACAGCAGTTTTAAGTTGTCATATTAAAAATTTTGAAGGTTCAAAAATTACGTGGCGAAAAACGGAACCAAGTCCCTTACCAATACAACATTCTTCAAAATTTAACTATACCGTTTCCAGTAATGGTGAGGCACGCTTAACAATATACCAAACGGTGGCCAATGACAGTGGACTATATGTATGTGCTGTTTCAAATCGTCATGGAATTACACAATGTACAATTGGATTAACAATTATATCAAATGCGGTTCGACATGATAGTTCTCTGCTGCATGGTACGGAAATAAATGCTGAAGTCATTAATCCAACATCTGTACGTGTTTGCTGGGATTTTACTACATCAGCTACAAATAGTTATGTTATTGAATATTGTCGTATTGGAACAATGAAATGGGAAAAGAATGATGATAAGCCAGTTCGTTCGCGTTACATATTAACAGGTCTTACACCTGGAGAAAGTTATACATTTCGATTATTATGTGTAAATACAAATATTGCGAGTTTGCCAAGTGCTTCGGTGACGATGCCATTAAGCGAAACTCATATGTGGCAACAACAACAGTTCAATAATCGTTATTCGACGCTTTCGGAATTAGGACGTGGTCGATTTGCTATTATTCGATTAGCAAGTGATTCTGTCACTGGACAACATGTTGCATTAAAACAAATTACTCGAAAATACCAAGATTTAATCACAACACAGGAAGAATATAAATTACTTGCTTCTACCCAACATTCAAATATCGTTCGTGGTTTGGCATTATTTGAAAATGCACCACATCAAGGAATTGACACTATTGTTATGGAATTGTAAGTATTGCTTGCATTTTACAGAATTCAATTATTTAATTAATTCCATTAAAAAGATAAAAACTGAAGGAAAATAAATCATTTTTTTTTGTGTTTTATTTTATTTCAACAGAGTCCAAGGTACTTTATTATTTAGTTATGTTTGTCAATGGGATACATATTCTGAGTCAATAGTTCTAATCTATATGCGACAATTGGTCAATGCATTACTTTGGTTACACAAAAGAAATGTTGCTCATTTAGATATAAAACCTGAAAACATTATGATTAATTCCTTACCATCACCAGTACAGCCACCAATATCACGACAACAACATAAACCATTATTAAAATTAATCGACTTTGGTGAATCTGTACGTGCTATAAATCGCGATATTGTTTTACCACCATCAAATTTAGAATTTTCTGCACCGGAAATGGTTATTGGACAACCGTTAAATCATTATACCGACAGTTGGTGCTTTGGTATTTTATTGTATGTTTTCTTAAGTGGTGTATCACCATTTTTAGATGACTCAATTGAAGAAACAACATCGAATATATTAAAATGCGATTTTTCATTTCCTGATGAATATTTTCACGATATATCAAATGAAGCAAAGAATTTATTAACGCGATTGCTGGTATTACAATCAACTAGTCGTGCTACAATGAACGAATGTCAATTATCTTCATGGTTTACGCAGGTAAATTATATTAATTATTTATTATTGGGGTACATGCCATAGCTCCAGGCGACATAACTTCTAGAAATTAAACGGACATAATTTCTTGAAGTTATGTCGTAAAA